>CAUYRH010019779.1:0-31225 GCA_963574655.1 Perodicticus potto | reverse complement strand
TATTCTGTTCCAAACATTACCTCTCAGTTTTTGTGCCAGTACCATGCTGTTTTGATCACTATCGATTTACAGTACAGTCTCAGGTCTGGTAGTGTGATTCCTCCTGCTTTGTTTTTATTTCTGAGTAATGTCTTGGCTATTTGAGGTTTTTTCTGATTCCATATAAAATGAAGTATTATTTTTTCAAGATCTTTAAAATATGACATTGGAGCTTTAGTAGGAATTGCCTTAAAATTATATATTGCTTTGGGTAGTATGGACATTTTAACAATGTTGATTCTTCCCAACCTTGAGCATGGTATGTTTTTTCACTTGTTGACATGTTCAGCAATTTCTTTTCTTAGAGATTCATAGTTCTCTTTATAGAGATCTTTCACTTCCTTTGTTAGGTAGACTCCCAAATATTTCATCTTCTTTGGCACTACTGTGAAAGGAACAGTCTTTGACTGCTTTTTCAGCTTGGTTGTTGTTGATGTATATAAAGGCTACTGATTTATGAGTGTTGATTTTGTAGCCTGATACACTGCTGTATTCCTTGATCACTTCCAAAAGTTTTATAGTTGAATCCCTGGTGTTTTCCAGATATACAATCATATCATCTGCGAAGAGTGAAGGTTTGATCTCTTCTGACCCTATGTGGACACCCTTGATCGCCTTTTCTTCCCTAATTGCAATGGATAAAAATACCATTACAATGTTAAAGAGCAATGGAGACAATGGACAACCTTGCCTGGTTCCTGATCTAAGTGGGAATGGTTTCATTTTAACTCCATTCAATACAATATTGGCTGTGGGTTTGCTGTAGATGGCCTCTATCAGTTTAAAAAATGTCACTTCAATACCAATTTTCTTTAGTGTTCTGATCATGAAGGGATGCTGGATATTGTCAAAAGCTTTTTCTGCATCAATTGAGAGAATCATATGATCTTTATTTTTTAATTTGTTTATGTGCTGGATTAAATTTATAGATTTACATATATTGAACCAGCCTTGAGATCCTAGGATAAAGCCCACTTGGTCGTGGTGTATAATTTGTTTGATATGTTGCTGGATTCTGTTTGCTAGGATCTTATTGAATATTTTCGCATCAATATTCATTAGTGACATTGGTCTATAATTTTCTTTTCTAGTTGGGTGTTTTCCTGGTTTAGGGATCAAGGTGATGTTTGCTTCATAGAATGTGTTGGGTAGTATTCCTTCTTTTTCTATATTTTGGAAAAGGTTGAATAATATAGGTATTAGTTCCTCTTTAAAGGTTTGGTAGAATTCTGACATGAAGCCATCTGGTCCAGGGCTTTTCTTTTTAGGGAGATTTTGTATAGTTGATGCTATTTCAGAACTTGATATCAGCCTGTTCAACATTTCCACTTTATTCTGACTAAGTCTTGGTAGGTGGCATGCTTCCAAGTATTGGTCAATTTCCTTCAGATTTTCATATTTCTGAGAGTAAAGTTTCTTGTAATATTCATTAAGGATTTTTTGAATTTCTGAGAAGTCTGTTATTATTTCATCTTTACCATTTCTAACTAATGAGGTTAGAGATTTTACTCTTTTTTTCCTGGTTGGATTAGCCAAGAGTTTATCTATTTTATTGACCTTTTCAAAAAACCAACTTTTTGATTTATTGATCTGTTGTATAGTTCTTTTATTTTCAATTTCATTTAATTCTGCTCAAATTTTGGTTATTTCTTTTCTTCTGCTGGGTTTGGGATTGGAATGGTCTTCCCTTTCCAGTTGTTTAAGATGTCCCATTAAGTTGTTAACTTCCTCTCTTTCTGTTCTCTTGAGGAATGCTTGTAGTGCTATAAATTTCTCTCTAAGGACTGCCTTTGCAGTATCAAAGAGGTTCTGATAAATTGTGTCTTCATTGTCATTTTGTTCCAAAAATTTGGAAATTTCCTGCTTAATCTCATCAATTAGCCATCTGTCCTTCAGCATGAGGTTGTTTAGCTTCCATGTTTTTGTTTGAGTATGCAGATTCTTGTTGTTATTGAGTTCAAATTTATTCCATGATGGTCTGAGAAGATGCAAGGGATAATTTCTATTTTTTTAAAATTTGCTGAGGTTAGACTTGTGACCTAAGATGTAATCAATTTTGGAGTATGATCTGTGGGCTGATGAGAAGAATGTGTATTCAGTTTTATTGGGATGAAATGTTCTGTAGATGTCTGTTAAATCCAATTGTTGGATGGTTAAGTTTAAATCTAAAATTTCTTTGTTTAGCTTCTTTTTGGAGGATCTGTCAAACAGTGCAAAAGGAGTGTTAAAATCTCCCACTACTATGGAACTGGAGGAGATCAAGTTGCTCATGTCTGTTAAGAATTTCTCTTATAAATTGAGGCGCATTCTGGTTGGGTGCATAAATATTAACAATTGAAACCTCATCATTTTGAGTATTACCTTTAACAAATATAAAATTTCCACCCTTATCTTTATTTACTTTGGTTGGTTTAAAGCCTATTGTATCTGCGAATAAGATTGCAACACCTGCTTTTTTTCTCCTTTCCATTTTCCTGGTATATAGATGACCATCATCCCTTCACCTTGAATCCATATTTATCTTTTAAGGTAAGATGATATTCTTGTATGCACCAGATATCTGGTCTAAGTTTTTGTATCCAGTCAGCCAACCTGTGCCTCTGTAGAGGACTATTTAAACCTTTCACATTAATTGAAAATAATGATAGGCCTTTCAAAAGTGAAGTGGGTATTTTTGACCCTTTAGCCATTGTGGAGTTTGGAATTTGGTCGAAAGTTTTTAAGTGAGTTTATTTTTGTGGTGGATGTTTGTGCTGGTCATTATGGAGGATAGGTCTGAGAATATCCTGAAGAGCTGGTTTAGTTATGGCAAACTTCTTCAACACTTGGATGTCATATAAGTATTTAATTTTTCCATCTTAAATGAAACTCAGTTTGGCTGAGTTGGAAGTTATTTGTTTTAGGAGGTTAAAAGTCAATGCCCACTCCCTTCTAGCTTGGAAGGTTTCAGCAGAGAGATCTGCAGTTATTCTAATATTCTTCTCCTTGTAAATAATGTTTTTCTTGTGTCTGGCTGCTTTCAGAATCTTCTCCTTCATGTTAACTTTAGTGAAGTTAACTATGATGTGCCTGGGGGACGTCTTATTGGGGTGGAGTCGTGCCAGGGTTCTGAAACTGTCTACTATCTGAATTTCAGAGTCTCTAGGTATATTTGGAAAATTCTCTTTCATAATAATGAAAGAAGAAGGGACTCTGTGTCTTGTGAAGCCAGTTCGTTGCTTTCAGGGATCCCTATAAGACAAATATTGGTTTTCTTCGAGTTATCCCAGAGCTATCTGAGAGAATGATTCGTTTTTGCTTTTCATTTCTCTTCCTCTTTGAGCGTTTGGGAGTGTTTGAAAGCTCTGTCTTCAGTGTCAGAAATCCTTTCTTCTGCTTCCTCCATTCTGTTACTGAGGGCTTCTAGTATATTTCACAGATCTTTGAGGGATGCAACTTCTTCTCTCAATGTGTCAAAATCTTTGGTCATTTTTTCTTTGAATTGGTTGAATTCTTGAGACATCTTTTGAATTAATACTATAATTTCTACCTCCATCTTTACTTCCATTTTGTTGATCTTGTTTGCAATCCAAATTCTAAATTCGATTTCAACATCTCAGCTATTTGTTTGTGAATGGGATTCTCTGGATTGGCTTGTTTGTCATTCTTTGGGGGCGTTGAACTGTTCTGTTTCTTCATGTTGCCAGAGTTTTTCTGCTGATTCCGCCCCATGATTGCTTTTCAGCATTTAGATAGATGAACAGGTCAGGTGAAATTGGACTGGAAACTTCTATGGTGTGGTTAACCAGACCTTCACCTAGGAACTGGGACTGGTGATTGCAGCTTTTCCTCTACAATTTTGCAAAGTACCTGTATAGTACTACAGTCTGTGACTCTAGAGGCCTGGTTGGTGTAGTGGGGGTAGGTGGCTCTGTCTTGTATTAAGCTGATCTCTGTCCAATCCTATTGATTCAGTAACCCTGGATTGCAGTCTCAGTTTCGGTGAAATACAAGCAACTAGGACATCCCTTCCCACACCAGTAATATCATACCTTCCCACTACAGGAAAACCTGGGACTCACCTTGGAGGGTCCTCAGATAATTTGTCCAGTTCAAGAGTTCCAGAGCAAATGTTCCTGACAGCTCCCCATTCTCTAGCTGGAGAGTTAAAGAAGACTCCAACAACTAGATGTTAGGGGTCTATTGGCAGCTCGAGTGTGATTTGAGCTCCTTTGGTGCTCTGAGGAGTCAGAAATGCCCATCCAGTAGGAGGTTTAGAGCCAGGAGATTGATGCCTCTTACCTCACCTTGGTTGTCCTTCACCACCGGACTTTGGTCACCCCAGTCTCTGGTAGTCTCTCTGAAGTCTCTGTTAACCCAGTCTCTGTGTCCCTGTTCTGTCCAATAAGCAAATGTGCCTGCCAAAGTCAAAATGAGGTTATTGCCTCCTCCTCATGGTTACCACAGTCTACCGCCATCCAGCAGCCGAGGCTGATGTCTGCCTGCCTCAGGTGCTCAATGGCAGCTGAAGAAAGTTCCACCTGAGCTCAGTCCAAACCTGAGGATATCCAGACAGCAAAATAATTTCTCCCTTGGCAACTGCACCTTTGTTGCCACTATTCTGCAGTACTGGAATCCCTATAGGGCAAGGTCTAGTTCCCTCTGAAAGGCCACCAAGTTGGGGAGATGACTCTCTAGAGTTAGACCCCAGCAGTATCACTCTACTAAAACTGAAGGAGGCTGGGAGGTGCCTCCTCTTAGGTTTGTGCTCCTCAGCAGCTTCCAAGCCTCCACCAGCAGTGCAGGAACCCAACCTCTGTCTGCTGCTGAGATACTCTTTTTCTTTGGGCCAGGTCAGTCACCTTTCCCTCTATGTCTTCCTGTACAGTTTCTGGATTCACAGGTATAGCACAGCTGTACAACCACCTTCTATGCAATTCCTAGTCCTAGCTAAGAAATGCAGACAATCTGGATTCTGGATGAGTTGGACTACTAGACTACCAGGCCAGGGGTGGGGTGGGTATAGACTGAAGGATCCAGGTGGCAAGGAAAACATTTGCTCAAATTTCCTACCAGACAAGGGAGTTCCTAGACTCTCAGTAGGGGCTCTCTTGAGAAGGAGTCCTAACTTCCAGCAATTCCCTCCGGTGGGGTGAAAAAGGAGAGTCTCAGTTTATTGCTCACCAGTAGCGATCACACAGTAAGCAAGCATCTCTCTTAGGGGAGGGGACAGCCACACAACCTCTTCGGGATGAGATCTGTACTAAAAGTAGTTTCTTTGGGATTGAAACTTGTCATAGCAGGGAAGACGAGCAATTATCTATTTCATCTCTCAGCTCAGCTCCCCTCCTTCGGCTTTGCTGGGTTCTTTATGACTGTTATCTCTCCCTCCAGACTGGAACCTCTGTTCGGAGCTGGCGCCAATCAGCTGTCATACCCCGTTCCCCCTTGTTCTTGTTGCATGTGAAAATTGGAGTTAGGGAAAATATCCAACCTGAGGATTTAGCCGAACACCAATCACAATGAGACCAAATGAACTAATATACAGATAAAAAGGCTACCAGACACACAAGCCCACAGATGCACGCACAGTCAGAAACACATAGACATACAGACAAAGCAAAACAAACAAACAAAAAATAATCTATAATAAAAATAAAGAAACTTGTAAAATAATTGAAAAAAAAAGCCTCTAAAAAATCTGATGTAAGCACTCTCAGAAACCATAAAGGAAGAAGAGGAAGAAAGAAAAAAAAAAGTAGTGTTTGTTAAAGAGTTAAAAAAAGAAGAAAGAAAAAAGTAAAATAAAATTAAAAATAGAAAAAATAAAAATAAATAAAAAATAAGAAATTAACAATAGCTCCTCTAAGAAAAGAATGAAATAAAAAAAACACCAACCTCAAAAATATTATTCTTGTATATATATAGAAATACACATCTATACGTATGAGGTAGATGTCAACTTTAGTAGGAATAAATTTATAATGCAATATACTTTCTGGGCACCAGGTGGCGCTGTGAGTGGTTCCCAGCTTATACCTGATTCACAATTTACATTGTTACCATGGTAACCACTCTACCTGGCCAGTGCCATTTTTGGAGTTTCTATAAAAGTTTGTTTCCTAAATGTTGCCCCACTTTTGGTGCTCTGTTCCAGACAGCACTCCTATCCGACCTCCAAACTCGGTGCAGGAGTCCACTCTTCACGAATCTTTCCACTCTGCTCCTGCGAACTGGCAACTGTAATTGGCTGTAGGGGAGGGGCTGACTGCCACTGCTGCCGCTGCAGCAGGGGCTCCCACAGCTGCAGTGCGTGGAGACCTTTTCCCCAATTTCAGCTGCTCAGAGTCTCTCTATTGAGCCCCAATTCCTCCCACAGCCTGAACAGCCAGACCTCACCATATTTACCACCAGGGATGGTACAGTCTGTTTAATTACTCTTGATGATCTGGGAAAAGGACTCCGCCATTTCACACAACTCAAAATGTCTGTTTCTCAGGGGGGATTCCTTCCCCTCAATTTTCCTTTGGGCTGCCTAGCCCTCTGTGGCTCTGAGCAGCACCCCTTTCTATTTGCCAAAGCTGCTCAGGAATTCACTGAAATTCCACACTTCACCAAAATTTTCATCAACTAGGTTTTGCAAACTGCCGTCCTCCATGAGGGAGGGGCTGGCTACCGGCCAGCACAGCCAGGCTACGGAAAAACTTTATAGTAATGTCCGTGGTTTTGAATTACACCTCAAATACAGCAATCCACCAATTCACTATGCAACTCCAACTGTCTATCCACTCCAATAATCCCCTGGAGAAAGATCCAGAGCTCCCTCCCTTTCATCTGATGATTTGGGAGAGATGGGCTACACGTCTGTCTGACCACCCTATTATTCTTATTGTTAATGGTGATGAAAAAGTAGTATTCTTGCTAAAAGCTGTGACAGTTTTTAAATAATAAATGTTTCTCAGTATGTTGCCTGTCTTAGGTCAATTTCTTGAGCGTTAGATTTAAAAAAATATTTTTTTCCGGTTTTATATCTTTTTTCTGAAGAGAGGAGTCACCAACCTATTACTCTGAAGTAGGCAGAAAATCTTTTTCTACTGATAAACATATATATATATATATATATATATATATATATATGCACATACATTTCACACATGTGTACTTGTTTGCACATACACATATGTTTTTTAGAATGTTTATATTTAAAAAACAAAGAAATGAGACAAATACTGAGAGGAGACTATTTTTTTCTGATGAAAATTCCAATAGGATGTTTGATGCTGGTGGGAATAATCAAGTACAGGGTAAAAACTATATGATAAGAAAGAGACATAAACAGAATTGCTAAGTGATGTTCCTGTGCAGACATTAAGGGAGAGAATCTGAGGTAAAGACTAGAGAGTCAGTTTTAGATGGTGTTTGAATATTTCATGTCATTTGTATAAGGTAGCAGGAAATTCAGCATATATTTGACACTGTTAGTAGGTGAATAAATGTAGTGGGGAGCTAGATGCTGTTTTCTGCTTGTCTCAATTTTCTTGATGAAGTGAAAACAAAGTCATCAATAAAAAAAATAAGGCTTTAAATAAGATGGTGGGTTTTTGAGGAGAAAAGATAGGTAAGAAACAGTTATCTAAGGGAGGAGAAAAGTTGTAAAGTGTGATTATCTGAAATCATTGAGGAGTATGTGAGGATGCTGGTAATAAAGTTATAAATTTATTAATAAGAAAATATATTTAAAGTAGTAGTAGTCACTAAGTTTGTGTGATTTCCTCTAGGCATATAGAGCTCTATGAATGCCAACAGGAAAAAGGAATAGCTGTACTTATCCAGGAGAAGTTATTTAATAGTGGATAATGAGAAAATGCTGAATGAATGGCAACTTAAATAATTTCCCCTAAGATCAAAGAGCTAAAAAATTAAAATTATGATTTTAAACAAGATGTATCAGACTTTACAGACTCTACTTTCTATTGACTTTTCTGTTTTAGATATGGAGAGGCAGACCTTTGATAGCATTCCAGATAATAGAAAATTCTGACTGTTAGCACAATCCTAAGTCTTTCTGGAGGAGGTTACACTAAAGGAGGCCTCAGGTTCTGTACATACAGATGGGGCAAGTCGTGATGACCTAAGGGGAGGCCAACCCAACAATTAAGCACTCAGAAAGTTTATATCAAGCATTTTGTGTGTGTTTAGTTCTTTCCCCACTAAACACTCCACAAACTCAAAACTTCTTGAGGTTATTTGTCATTTAACTCCTTGCCCTTAATTATTTGTGTTGCTTAAAGATAGTTTAAAAAATTAAAAACTATCTATAGAAATATATATAGTATGTATATTAGAAATATGTACTATATTTTATTAAATCCAGTATTTATTATACATAATATGCAACATAATACTTATTAAATGTTTTATAACATATATCACACATAGAATTATGTAAAACTATGAATACACAGAAAAATCATAAGTTTCTAGATATATTCATAATATTTTATTCAAAAATATATAGATGCATTTATTTTAAAGTATTATTCCTTGATGTTTATAGAAAGAAATGGATTTAGAAATTAAAAAGAAATGAACTTCTGCCATACACTTTCAATCATCACTGAACTGAAGTCAAAAAATAATGTTTTACATCTGACTTCTGTTTTCTGCTGTGATAATGTGAATATGCTCAAGAAAGAAGAAAAATGAGATCAAAGGGGACATAAAGATGTAATAGAAAGGGTCTGTGGACAGTTTATGGATTGACCAAAAAAAGCACAGGCTGAAGTAATTAGTTGGTCCTATAATTTTCAGAATTGCCTCACTGATGGAAAAAAGTCATTATAGAAAAATGCATTAAAACAAATGAAAGAAATCATAAGATATATTGGAATAATAGCCCATGAGGTCCAATAAATCCAAATAACTTTGCCTCTGTTTTCCTGATAGACAGGGTTCAAGCAATCATTATCCAAAATAACAGTAGTTAGCTCTATTGCATGGAAAATTACAACATTATTTTATTATGTAGACTGAGGCTGGCTTTGGTATCAGAAGCCCTGGACTAAATTCATCTAGAATCTTAAAATTCAGTAGTTTAACACATAGAAAATTAGTATGTGTACATGTGTGTTTGTGTGTGTGTTTGAGTGTGCACAAGTCTTGTGTGTGTATTCACAACTGGCTGACAGCATGCACATACAATCAAAATGAAGGAAATTTTGACATCACAGTTGGATGAAGAAAGGGCAGTCTGACAGATAAAGAAAAGCTTTGGCATTCATAGGGAGATTAGAATGGAAAAGGGACTAGCCCAAATGGCAATGCCTGATACCCCCACAAGGGACTTTTTTCCCAGAGAAGTTGTGAAATCCTTGCGGAATCATGATGGCTCCAGACACCATGAGAGGTTTGAGTCATCTTCATAAGTACACAGCATGGTAGTCTCAGGGAAGGGAAGAAGCCCAGCTAATGCTAAACTGGAACACAGACATTGATACAGGTAAAAAAATAAAAATAACCTTAAAATGTTTTTTGTTTATTCCCTGAACATAAAAGCAAGCACTGTGTGGCATTATTTTATATTTTTTTCATTAAATCCTCACAGTGAAGGAGATGGTAAAGACAGATGATAATAGAGTATAGAGTGTCATGCTATGCTGGAAAGCAAAGATGAAAAGAAAAATAAAATGCAGGTGTTATTGTTAGGAATAAAATAAGTCACACACTGTGGGAGAGGACATAGTGCAATAGATAAATATAAAATAAATATAGGATGAAAGAATACATAGGAATTTCATTTGGGAGATAGAGAAGGAGGGTGCTGAAAAGTTAAGGAAGATGGAAAGGAGATGAAAGATAATGACTAGAATAAGAATGAGAAAAGAAGGCAGGCTAAAACAGATTCAGGTAAAGAAAAGCAGAGCAAAAGTAGTAACATAAAAGGGAAGGAAATTAGAATAAATTATTTGCATTGCATAGTGCTTCAGCAGCTCCTGAGGTTCTAAACAAAGAATATGAAAGATTTTTCAAGAAAACCTCCAGCTGGGATAAGCCATCTGATTCTTCCCAAATGAAAGGCTTCAGAATTGCTGGGATGACAGGTTAACAGGTCCAAGCAAGTGAAGGGCATTCACACACCATGACTATGCTTTTTTAAAGAGTCTGGGATTTTGTTAGAAAGACACAACACAACATTCACAAGTGGGCTATACTACCTATCAAAGATTCCTCTGAGTCTAAGAAATCAGAATCAATTTGCAAAATAACTTCTTTGTACTCATGTTTCTCAAAGAGAAAATTCTCATCCTACATCAGAGAAACAGGGAACAACACAAGCAGGGAAACCTACCTGGTCATGTGCACCTAATCTTAGCCCAATCTCAGAGTTCCCAGACTAGCTCTTGAGATATCCTTCTCCTTTCTCACAAATACCTAAGTGAGAACAAGGAAACCTGGAGTAACTCTCACAGACTCCCTATTTAAGCTGTTCTTTGAGGCCTCATAGAAAAATAGATTTTTTTTTCTTAATTAAAGATTTTTAATCCACATGCCAAAGATCCAAAAGGGGGTTCAGGGTATGCAAAACTTCTTGAAAGAAGATTGATGTTCAATCTTCCATGTTTACTCATTCATTGTTTTATTTCTTTATTCAATTCACATGGAAAAGTTAAACAATGTCCTGCATGTGCTCAAGGAGGTGATGAATAAGAAAATATTTCTTTTTATCATGGAGTTTGAGGTCTAGTAAGACAGACATTAAAAAAATACTTATGTAATGCATAATTAACTGCACTGACTTTAAGGAAGGAAAAGACCAGAAATGTAAAGACAGAATACCAAAGACTCTTAATCAACCATAGGTATCTAGAAAAGGCTTACTTGGGAAGGATAAATAGGCCTGATGAGGCAAAGAGAAACTTCACAGACAGTAAAGAAATTGGAAGAACAAATGAAGAAACCTTATATCAGGAAATATTGCAGTGAGATCCAGGATGTTAAAAGACTTCATGCAGACTTAGTTGGATTGAAAAGACCAAAATTAAGAATAAACAGCAAGAGTTATGCTGGGGAGGTAGATAAGGAATGAATCTTGTAGCACCTTGAAGGCTAAGAGAAGAACTCTTAACTTTGTTTTAAGTACAATAGGATGGCTAAAAGTCATTTTGCTTGTGACAAATAAATTGGTTTTCTATTTTTTAAAAAGATAACTATTCTAACTGCAGAATGATGAACTAATGGAAAGGGACTCTAATGGTTGCAGGAAAATTAGTTAGGGGGCCTGAAAGAAATAGGATACTTAATGTATTGGCTCAAGGAGGAGGAAGAAAGCAGATAGTTTTTTGTGTGTGTATGTGTTTCATCGCTAAGTTTGAAAATTGGTCAAGAGTCAATTTGAAAAATGAAGAGTTTTTAAACATGGTTCCCAAATTTCTGGTGTATTAGAAGACTAGAAAAAAGTCTTATCAATGGCTATTGTATTATACCTTATGTAGGTTTTTATATGAGCCAATGACCTTTATTCTCTGTTCTTTTCTACTTCAATGTAAAGTTATGGAAAATTATAAATTGTGAAAATTAAATATATGTAAATTTATTGACATATGTGTCTATTTTGCACAGTTATTTTATTACAAAATCATTGGAATAGATACCTAGGCAGATGGGATTATATATATACACACATACATGCATCTCCCTCTCTGTATGCGTGTCTGTGTTTATATACATATATATTTTATATATGTGTGTATATATTATATATGTGTGTGTATAGTACCTATGTGTGTATATTTATAATAAATTATGTATATTATATACCCACATACATACAATATACACACACATATATAAATATATATGTATATAAACACAGACACACATACAGAGAGAGACGCATGTATGTGTGTTAGAAGTATATACATGTATGTATAGTATATATATGTGTGTATATATTTAATTTTCACACACATATATAATTATATATTTAATTTTCACACACATATATGATATATATACACACATATATGTATATATGTATGTGTATTTATACACACTCACACACTTATGGATGTGTTTGCATGTGCATTTGTGATAGCCATAGAATTTTGCATTGGGGATATGGTGATGGTATGGTGACTATGGTGGGGTTTTTTTTTATTATTATTATATAGAAAAATGCTCTAAGCTATTAAGTCCTTGTTTTTGGCTGCTTCTTTTTTGCCAGACTTTGAGAGTTGTCAAAAGAGAGTCTAATTCTCTACTATCTAAACATTTAATATTTAATATTGTCCCCATTTTTCATATAAACATATTAAATCAAAGATGACTTTGATCATGTGGCCATCACATATGACTTTCTAGGGAGCACAAAAAAAAAAAAACCTTAGATAATAGTTTTTAACATTACTCTTCCCTCTGTCATTCTACTTATACATTCATGAAGCCATTTACCTGCTTATGTGAGAATATATTTTCAACCTAGGAGACGTGAGTTAAGTGGGAGAGACCAGCCTCACCCAGTGGTAAGAACACCATGATGAACTTAAATGCATCGCATGCCAACCACCAAAGTTTCATTCTGACAGGTATCCCTGGCATGCCAGACAAGAACCTATGGCTGGCTTTTCCTCTGGGACTGCTTTATACACTAACAATCCTGGGAAACGGTACCATCCTAACTGTCATCAAAGTGGATCTGAGTCTCCACGAGCCTATGTACTACTTCCTTTCTATTTTGGCCATCACTGATGTCAGTCTCTCCATGTCCACCTTGCCCTCCATGCTCAGTGTCTTCTGGTTTAATACCCCAGAGATTTCCATTGATGCATGCATCACACAGATGTTCTTCATTCATGTATTTGGAATAGCAGAATCAGGAGTCCTAGTGTCCATGGCCTTTGACAGATTTGTGGCCATCCGAGACCCACTACACTATGCTTCCATCCTCACCCATGACGTTATTGTAAAGATTGGAATAGCAGCCTTCAGCCGGGCAATCTGTGTAGTCTTCCCTGCACCCTTACTTATAAAACGGCTACCCTTCTGCCGTTCCAATGTCTTGTCTCATTCATACTGTCTTCACCAAGATGCAATGAGACTAGCCTGTGCCAGCACCCGCATCAACATCCTATATGGGCTCATCGTTGTCATCTTCACTCTGGGGCTTGATGCCCTTCTTATCCTCTTGTCCTATGTACTTATCCTAAAGACTGTGCTGGGCATTGCCTCCAATGCTGAAAGGCTCAAAGCCCTTAACACCTGCTTTGCTCACATTTGTGCTATGCTACTCTTCTATGTTCCTTTTATTGGTGCCACCATGATCCACAGGTTTGGGAAGCATTTATCACCAATAGTGCACACGCTCATGGCCAATATCTACCTGCTATTCCCACCTGTGCTAAACCCCATTGTCTACAGTGTGAAGACCAAACAGATACGAAGACGGATCATCCAAATGTTCCAGAGGAAAAGGAACAAGGCCTAATGGAATGGAATCACATATGAGAGGAAGAATAAGCAGCCACTGGAAAAATTAGTACATCAATTTTCAACCCTTATGGTGTAGTCAAATTTAAAAATCTGGAAAAATGCAGCGATGGACAAGGTTTGTGGGTGCAGATACAAACAGACTATTCTTGTTCTGTATACTTGTTTAAAATTACTTATTAATTTCCTTTGCTTAGTATTTCAGTTGTGTTGTTTTCCTTGCTGATTTGTAGGTGGAATTCTATTAGGTAACAGTCCTTTGCCTTGTATAGATGTGATCCGTATTATGTCCCATTCTGCCATTTGCTTTGTTACAGTGTCTTTTATCTTTTCACTTATTCACATTCTCTTTTAAGTCTTTTGATCAAGTTTACACTGTTCTTTTTTTATATTGGTGAACCTTATTTTCTATCTTCAGTGAATATTTATATAATTTCTTATATATGTAATATGATCAGATAATAAGATCTTTTATATAAATCTACAATTTTTGTCATTAACTTTATTAAATTAGAGCTTTTTTAGTGTTTACCATTATTTTATTTATTTATTTATTTATTTATTTATTTATTTATTTATTTATTTTGTAGAGACAGAGTCTCACTTTATCACCCTCAGTAGACTGCTGTGGTATCATACAGCTCACAGCAACCTGCAAGTCCTGGGCTTAGGCAATTCTCTTGCCTCAGCCTCCTGAGTAGCTAGGACTACAGGCCCCACCACAATGCCCAGCTATTTTTCTGTTTTGCAGTTCGGCTGAGGCTGGGTTTGAACCCATCACCTTCAGTATATGGGGCCAGCGCCCTACTCAATGAGCCACAGGCACCGCCCTATTTTATTATTTTTTAAGTTTAATATACAACTATCCTTTGTATACCATTAATAATTAGAGAATTCAAGTTTACATGACAACACAAAATAATTCTTCAGAAATATATAGTATTTCTACATGGAAAATTTCTAACTATTATTGAAAATATAAAAAGACACATGTCTGTAAATATTGCAAACTTGTTATGAATTTTTTTTTTGTTTAGGTATTCCTTTTGTTATAACTTGGATTGTTGTCTTTCTAAGGATATCAGTATGACATATAGCATATTCAGTTTGTTCTGGGGGTTCAGAAGGTTTGTAGCAAACAACTGGCCCATTGGGAGACACACATATCTGACATTGGGTATTATTATATATGCAAATACCGTCAGACTTTGCTGTACATTCATAATAAGAGTAAACCAATAACACAATTTTGACAGTTTGTCTAGTTTGGGTTACCTTTTGGATACGTTTTTCACAACCTTCATCGTGTCTTACACCTAAGATTAAAGAAGGAAGATGAAAAAAGTCCCAAGCAAAGAATCGGTAATTAATCTGATTACTGTATATATGTATTTAGGAATGTATGAGCTTTAGTGTCTGGCATCACAAATATCTAATTTAGTGAGGTAATATCATACACTTTTTTGAAACTGGAAATAGGCATCCATGTGAAAAAATTATGACCTGTTCATCCAGATAATACTTATGAGTGTTTACTATTATAATGTTAAGTAATATTTTGTTTAGTTATTATGAAATAATAATTAGAGTAAGAAGGATTCAAGAAGTCCTATAGCATTGACTGTTGAAGGATAGGCTATCTGAAAATATTCTTATTTTCTTAAAATAGAGGAAAGAAAACTGTTGTAGGACCAAAAATATTTATCTTTATCTTTAGGTATTTATTGGGTGAAGGAGATCTACAACAAAATAAAGACAGACACATCTGTGGTTCCTTGATGTGTATCTTTTCTTTTAAATGATATTCATGTTACTGCTTTAAAGATTTATTGTGGTTCTAATTTTCTGCCACATACTTAGTAGATTAATTCATATTCTGCCTTTGTACTTTTGATCCATCAATTTTCCTGTGTACTAGGATATCTAGTAAAACTTTATTGAATAAAATTATTCCTGGACTTCTATAAGGCAAGTAAAAATTCTCAGCACAAGGGAAATGTTTAAGAATGCAATGTACGTAGGTGTGGAGTGAATGTGTCAAATGCAATGTCCTTTTGCAGTGAGGATAGTATCTTCTTTAAGCATGGTGATAATCACACAGGCAGGGCACACCTGAGAGCCTGGAGCATAGGAAACCAACTTCACTTGGCTCCACTGCTGACCATATGACCTTAGGCAAGTGTTGTCTGCCTTAGTTTCCCTATCTCCACCAGGGAAATGGGGACGGGAAGCAAATTTAGTGATCTATGTATGCCCCTTCCAGCTCTCATACCTGAGGCTTTGTGTCTTTCTAGGCAGGGTGGGGACTGGGACGGTCCTTAAAGAAGTCCTTATATGGCACTGCTCCCTACAGTTCCTGGCCATGAACACCTCTGGGGAAATGAGGCAAGAAGCAGCAGACCTCAGGGGGCAGAGGACTCACAGATCCTGGGAATAAGACAAAGATGTGCAACCTTCCAAGACTCTGTCCTATGTCCTATGCTAAAAGTCTTGAAGCTGGAACTTCCCATGGAGGCTGATGGTTTGGTGACCCTGGATGCCCTCCTGCCACCTGCAGCTGCCCCAGTTCCACAGCTTCTTAGCTGAAGATGCACAACGCATGATAGACACTAATGGGAAGCATTGGTTTGCCCTATAGCCGAGAGATCCCTGCACAAGCCCTCTCATCCATGCCAATTAGAACCACTTTCTGAAAATACCTGAATTGGAGCTGATGACCCTGAAGATGCCGCATGCCTTGCCCTTGATGCTAGTCTAAAGCACATTCTGGGACCACTGGCCATCCATCTAGAGAAGGACACGCACCCACCTAGTCCCAGGAATGCCTCTTTACCCTGGTATCAGTGGCATGCAGCCAGACTGTAAAGTAGCTGTGTTCATCAGTAGACTTGGTAGGAAAAACCATTTTCCTTGGCTGGTGATAAAGAACCAGAGGGTCATTATAGCACCAGGCACAGCCCCAGAGAAAGAGGATTATCCAATAGTAAAATATTATTTTTTATTTTTTTATTAAGTCATTTGTACATAGATCATGAATACATTTATGCCATTATGAGATTCAATGTGTTGATTATTTGTACAAATTGGAGTGCTTACATCCTGCTAGTCAACATACCTTCACCTCATTTACCCAATTATAGTGTTAAGACATTTGTATTCTACACTTGATAGATCCAACTTGTATTTTCAATATGCTCCTCAGGTGTGGTCTCCCTACTAACCCTCCCTCTATCGACCCACCCCCTTCCCTTTTTTCTCCCCTTCCCTCCTTCATCCTAGGCTATAGTTGTGCTTCATTTTTCATATGCCAGTGTGAGTGATTGTAAATTGGTTTCACAGTAGTACTGAGTACATTGGATATTTTTTTTTCCATTCTGAGATTACTTACTAAAAAGAATATTTTCCAGCTCCACCCATGTAAATATAAAAAGATAAGTCTCCATTTTTTAAAATACTGCATAGTATTCCATGGTATGCATAGACCAATATTTATTAATCCATTCATGGTCGATGGGCACTTGGGCTTCTTCCATGACTTGGCAGTTATGAATTGAGCTGCAACGAACAATCTGGTGCAAATATCTTTATTGCCAAACACCTCAGGGAATTGAAGCAACATCAAAAATACATTACTGGGATCTGATCAAATTAAAATCTTCTGCACTGTCAAGAACACACTAAGTAAAGCAAATACATAGCCCTCAGAATGGGAGAGGACTTTTGCAAGTTATATTTCCAACAAAGGTCTAATAACCAGAATCCACAGAGAACTCAAACTTATTACTAAGAAAAAAACAAGTGACCCCTTTTCATTGTGGGCAGGAGACATGAGAACAAGCTTCTCTGAAGAAGACAGGCACATGGTCTTCAGACTCATGAAAAAATGCTCATCATCATCTTTAATCATCAGAGAAATGCAAACCAGTTAGATACCATCTAACTCCAGTAAGAGTAGCCCATATTACAAAATCCCAAGACTACAAATGTTGGCGTGGATGTAGAGAAAAGGGAACACTTCTGCACTGCTGGTGGGAATGCAAACTGGTACGTTCCTTTTGGAAGGAAGTTTGGAGAACACTCAGGGATATAAATGTATACCTGCCATTTGTTCCTGCAAAATATTAATTTATGAAAATAAATTTTAAAGGATGGCACCTGTGGCTGAAAGGAGTAGAGCAGTAGCCCCATATGCTGGAGGTGGCAGGTTCAATTCTGGCCATGGGCAAAAAAAACTGTAAGAAAAATAAATAAATAAATAAAATTAAATAAATAAATTTTTAAAATTATAATAAAGAATCAATTTTCGCAAATGGAGATATGTGAGGGTCCAGTTTTAGTCTTTTACATGTTGGATATCCAGTTTTCCCAGATCATTTGTTGAACACGGAGTCTTTCCCCCAGTATATGTTCTTGTTTGGTTTATCGAAGATTACGTAGCAGTAAGATGTTAGCTTCATTTCCTAGTTTTCTATTTGATTCCAAATGTCTGTCTCTATTTTTGTGCCATTACCATGCTGTCTTGACCACGATGGCCTTGTAGTACAGCCTTAGGTCTGGTATGCTGATGCCCCCAGCTTTGTTTTTACTACTAAGAACTGCCTTAGCTATATGAGTTTTTTTCTGGTTCCATACAAAATGAAGAATTATTTTTTCCAAGTTTCCAAAGTACAATGTTGGTATTTTAATAGGTTTGGCATTGATTGCTCTGGGAACTATAGAATATTAAGAATGTTGATTCTTCCCAGCATGAACATGGTATGTTCTTCCATTTCTTAATATCCTGTACTATTTCTTTTCTTAGAGTTTCATAATTTTCTTTATAAAGTTCCTTCACCTATTTTGTTAGGTATATACCTAGGTATTTCATTTTCTTTGCAGCTATGGTGAATGGGGTTGTGTTCTCAATTAGCCTCTCATCTTGGCTGTTATGAGAGCAGGAGAATATGCCAGTTCAGTGCCTACCTGGCGTAAGTGTGGAACAGTGAGTCCCAGTGAGTGTGGGCTTGGGAGTGGCAGGTGGTAGGTGGTAAGCACCTGCCACCCATGGCAGCTGGTAAGCAGAGCAGGGGCAGTGGGATAGCCTTCAGAAGTCCGTATAACCCTCTGTGAATTGCGAGAAGAGGTCCTTATCCAGCTCCTCCCCACAGGCCCACTTCAAAGTTGATAGGCGAATATAGCCCCCAGTGTACTCATGCACAATGAGGCAGCTGACAAGCACCCAGCTGAGGGCCAAACTTGAGGGCCACCTGGTGGCCATAAGGTGGGAGGGATAAAGAAGCAGTCCCTGCCCTGGCTGGATCTAGCCAGGCCACCTATCCCTATCCCTCACTCTGAGCCCACTGCCGAGTGTGCCAATTGACATTCCACTGGTGAATGTTGCTGAAACACCAAGTCTTTACCTCATCACTCACAGCCAAGTCAGTTGTTGGTAATGCCCAGGATCTCATCCTTCCTGCTGCCCTTGAACCTGTCCTCAGGAGGAGAGAAAGTGAGCAAGGACTCCACCCTGCATAGTCCAGATCCCAACCAGAGCATGAGAAATGGTCCAGAAACAGCATGACTGAGTAAGAGCTATGTCCCTTCCCCCAGCTCTTCAGCTAACCAGTTCTGCGACCCTGACCAAGGCTCTTAAGTTCTCTGGGCCTCAAGTTCCTCATCTCGAAAATGGGGGTTAATTGATATAATCATTATAAATAGATTGTAGCACCCCACCAATTGTGGTATTCATTATATAACCATGTTTCTAGGGTGATTATTCATTCAACAAATATACATTGAACATACATAAAATGCCAGGCAAGATGCTACACTGTGGGGTTACAGAAATAAATGCAATAATTTTCTCATCAATCTTTAAAATATTTTTTTGTAAAGAAAATAAAAAGAAATATGAATGAGGACCATAACAAGATAAGTACATATTACATGAGAATATCAAATTTCTTTTGTTAATGCTAACAATTTACTCATAAAGTTCGTATCAGTAAATTCTCCCAACAACTTTTAATAATAGGTGCTATCTACATTTTACACATAAGGAAACTGAGATTTAGAGCAGCTAGTTAACTAACTTAATATCATACAGTTTCTAAGTGTTGAAGAGAGATTTTTAAAAATCTTGTTTGGGGGAGGCCACTGTCACTCAGTGAGTAGGGTGCAGGTCCCATACTCTGAGGGTGTTGGGTTCCAACCTGGCCCCGGCCAAAATGCAACCAAAATAAAAAGCTGGACATTGTGGTAGGTGCCTGCACTCCCAGCTACTTGGGAGGCTGAGGCAAGAGAATAGCTTAATCCCAAGAGCTGGAGGTTGCTGTGAGCTTGGAGAAAACACACAGAGAGTTCACATGCTGCAGGGTCTCTTGTAACTAAGAGGTCCTATATGAATTAAATTGTGTAGGAACTAAATCCTACATTTTTGCTTCTCACCCCAGCCCCAGAGACCTGAACACAAGAGGAATTTGTGAATTTGAGTTGAATTAAATTATCAGAGGTTCTAGTGCTAGCATTTGAGGTAGGACATAGGAATAGAAGAAAGAGGCCTTAAACTCTGGTATATGTATACCATGAAGTACTATGCATCCATAAAAAAAAGATAGACACCTTAGATCTTTTGTATTAACCTGGAAGGAGTTGGAGACATTCTCCTTAGTAAAGTATCACAAGAATGGAAAAGCAAGTATCCTGTGTACTCAATACTAATATGAAACTATTAGATTAAGAACAACATATCCACATGAGAGAAAAACACATTTAAATTCAAGTTGGGGAAGGGAAGGAGTGAGAGAGATGAGAAGAGAGTATAGAGAGGAGAGGAAAGATGGGGATGGAGAAGCTCTCACCTAATGTGCACAATGTGAGAGTATACAACACACCTCCTGAGTGAAGGACTCAACTACATCTTGGACTTTACCTAACAAATACACTCAATGTAAACTAATCATTTGTAGCCTCATATTAATCTGAAATGAAAAAAATAAAATCACACACACTTAATATTTATTATTTTACTTGCCTTAAAATTAAATTTTACAATGTACTTATTTTTAAAAGACACAAATTATATGTAGTTTTTAAACAGACCACTGATTTTTTAGGTTTGAAAATAGAGATCTTAATTATAAAATATCATGTTTTAAAAGTTGTTTTAATAACTTTTGTAACTTTTTTTTTTTTTTTGTAGAGACAAAGTCTCACTTTATCGCCCTCGGTAGAGTGCCATGGAGTCACACAGCTCACAGCAACCTATCTTTTGTAACTTATTAAAAGAGGAAATGAGTGCTTAAGTCTTGTCAAATTATATCACTATTATTAGAAATAGCAATCCAAATAGAAGGTATGATGGTCTATCGATGTGTCTGCTTGGCTAGGTTAAATGCTTTCAGATACTCAACCTAGATTTTACTGTGAAGGTATTTTGTTGATGTGATTAAAATGCACAATCTTTTAACTATAAGCAAAGGAGTTTATCCTGTGTAATCTTGCTGGGTCAAAACCATTTGGGCAAAAAGCTTTAAGAATAGAACTGAAACATCTTATAAAAATATGATTTTACACCTAACACCTAGGAATAAAAATTTTAGCTCAAGCCAGAGAACTCTATCTAGCCTGCCTTTCTTCACAGCCTGCCCTATGGATATAGGAATGGCCTTGTGGGTCCCCACAACTGTGTAAGCTAATTTCTTGCAGTAAATTGCTTAATATATATCTACCACTATGTCTGCTTCTCTGGTTGCACCCTAATTGACATGAAGGCCAGGACTTAGGTAACAACCTGAACTGGTTACAACATAACTTTCTTTAAGTTTTTAAGGTGGGAACGATGGAACTCTACACCTGAATCACAATAGAACAGACCATGAGAGATCCCTAGCTGTACAGGAACCCTGATTTCTTATCAAAAATACAATCTTGGGCTACCCTCAGCTCATCTGCTAAACATTTCATGAAAAATGTAGATACCATATAAAAATGTCAGCATCTTTGAAAAAGACTTTAATGATCACAAAGTTGTTTCTAAGCATCAATACTAGACTGCCTTAACACTGTGCAGAAGAGAAATCCTATGAAGAAAAGATGAAAAAAACAGGAGAGACCCAGCTCCTAAATCCTCAGGCAAGACAACAGCATTGCAGAGCTAAATAAGATACATTGCTCAAGTCTCCCAGAACTGTGGTTGACAAACTAGAGAAGGAATATGAAAAGAATTCATGAGTATGCAAATGACGATACACTGGGGGAATGGATGGCTTGTGTATGTCAGACTCATGGAGAAATATGAAAAAAATGAGATAGATTATAAAATCAGCTTGTGTTACTGCTTTGGAGTTAGCCAAGTAAGTGATGGTTTCCTCCCTTCAGTTGATGTACTGGCTGGAGGAGATGATTACCATGATGAAAACTTAAACAGCTTTATCTCTCAAAATTCAAATACCTTGGCATATCAAGGTACCTTGATATGTGCAGATGTCCACTACACAGATGACACACTATCCTTGGTCTTCACCGGAGGAATCAATTAGTACAAATTCATAGTATTTGAACATTTTTTAAAATTTTCTTTATACACATACATGTGTTTATTTGGCCTCTACTTTTTGCCTTCACAAAATTGAAGAGGCTTAAAATTTAATAACAATAACAGTGTTTAAGATAAGGACTAGAAACAAAAACCTCATAAAGAGTGAACGAAGATAAATACATTCAGAAAAGAAATGAGATGATTGCTGCAACGAAATATTCAGCAATAATAATAATAACAATAATAATAATGCAAAAAAAGTAACTTTCACATTGTCAGATAAAAGTATGTCTATCATAGAATGCTTTGACTCTGAAATTCAGTATGGAGTCATCAGTCAACTTTTTTTTTCCTCTAAAGTCTCAAAAAATAGACAACTAATATTTAGAAATAAAAATGAAGATAATTTAAAAAACACATCATGCCAAATCTTATAGATAATAGAAAAAGAAGAAATACTTCAAAATCATTCTACTTCATCTGGATATACTGATATTAAAATTGGAAAAAATATATTATTGTAAAGGAAAATTAATTTAAGTTCTCTATAGATCCTAGTTATTAAGATTTGTCTGATTCAAAATATGCAAATATCCTTTCCCATTGTGTAGGCTGTCTATTTGCTTTGGTTGTTGTCTCCTTAGCTGTACAGAAACTCTTCAGTTTAATTAAGTCACATTTGTTTATTTTCGTTGTGGTGGCAATTGCCATGGCAGTCCTCTTCATAAAATCTTTCCCCAGGCTAATATCTTCAAGTGTTTTTCCTATGCTTTCTTTGAGGAATTTTATCATTTTATGCCTTAAATGTAGAGAGGAAAGACAAAAATACTATAAGTCAAACCAAAACAAACAAACAAAAACCCTTATGGGATAAAATTGGGGGAACAAAACAAATAATAAGGGCAGAAACACCAGCAAAAATGAAGTTCTGATTGTTAAAGAAGGCAAAAATGGAAGATTGTATTTAAACCAGAATAGTGAGGGGAAAAAAAGGAAAAAAAGAAAAATGTAGAGGAAAATGTTGAAATTAAGAAAAAAAATTCCCCAAAACTAAAACCCCCAAACCAAAAAACCAAAACAGTATACATATCTTGCTGAAAATTGTCTGGGCAACAGGTGGTCTTCTGTGGTATGAGATATTAATTACAATGTTGATACAGCTGTACGAGATGGAGACTAGAGACTTCTGCTGATTTCTCAGCCCCCGCAGGCTTGGGAGCCCAAATGTCTCCTCAGCCCACTTAAAAGACACTCCAAACTGTGATTCTCGGCTAAGTAGAAGCTTTCCAAGGAAAGCCCTTATCACTGGGATCTCTCCTGGCATGGCTGCCTGCTTATCCAATGCACCAAAATTGGTCTCATTCTATGCCCCTGAGAGCCAAGGCCGTAATATACCAAGCATTTAGATCTCCACTCTTTCCCAGGATCTCAGCCCCCACCTTTGGGCAACTCAGACACTAGATTACTCGCCCAAGGTCTCCCAGCCAATCCCCATGCTGCAACCCACAGGAGCAACTCTCCCACAGTGGCTGTGTGGGCAGCTTACAACTGAACGATATTAGATCCTTTCTGGCTCAGAGTCTCAGTCCAGGGCCCCAAACAATGCCCAAAGTCGTCACACACCCACCTAAGATCTCCCAAGTCAGTTCAATTGAGTGCCCAAGTCCAGAAAAACAAAAACAGCCCACAGGTAAGGCTTTTCCTGCTTGCAGTCTCACTGTTGCTATGGTTATAGCTGAGGGCAGCCTCCAACCGAATAAACGCACCTACCACTTCCCAGTTTTCCACTGCTTTTGTCCTGCTCATGGGGTCCAGAAGTCTCTTGCTGACTGCCTGTGTCACCAACGGAAATTTTCTGGGAAGATCCCACCAGCCAAAGATGCCTGGAGTCTTCTCTCCCCAATCTTGCTAGCCCGGTTGCCCAGAAGTTGTTACTTGGCTGCCATCTTGCTCCAGAAGACAGTATTTTAACTTTTACCTCCTCCAGTAGTCTATAACAAGTGAACCAGGTATACTGTTGCTTATCACATAAAAATTATCTTGCTAAATAAAGGAAGACTCTATCAGCACTAATCATAATTCTGTTTACTACTTAATATTGTCATATAAAGGTCAAAGCCTGTTGAATTTTTTATCTCTTTGATTCTACAGCTTTCTTTTGAATTAGGAGAGGAAGAAATTATTATACCAAAATTTTAATGGTGGTAAGTTGGAAAGGAAAGAAAAGAATGCATCCACCATTTACTCTGCATTCGTGAATATTCAAGGTCCTGTTCATACTTTATTTTTATCACATCCCTATTATAAAGGTACAGCAAAAACATAAAACATGTGAAGTTTATGGCATTGTCTCATATACAATTCAAGATAAAATATATTTTTTATTGAGCAATAATAATAATAATGCAAAAAAGTAACATTCACATTGTCAAATAAGAGTATGTCTGTATAGCAAGCTTTGAGTCTGAGGTTCAGTATGAAGTCATCAGTTAACTTCTTCTTATTTTTTTTCCAAAGTCTCAAGAAATAGACAAATAATATTTATAAATAAAAATAAAAGATGATTTCAAAAACACATCATGCCAAATCTTATAGACAAGAGAAAAAAAAAGAAATATTTCAAAATCATTCTACTTCATCTGGACACATCTGATATTAAAATTGGAAAAAATATATTATTATAAAAGGAAATTACAAACATATTTCACTTATACATAAGGACACAATATCACAAACAACATATTAACAAGTTGAATTCAAAATTAATGTTTAAGTAATGTACTTGATAAAATATATTTAAATGATATTAAATGTAGTAAGTGTCATGTTTTCATTGTAATTCCCTGGATAAGTTCTGGATAAGTTCTTTGTAGAAAAACTTTTCTCATTGTTTAATTTGGCTACTACGCTTTTGACATTTCTCTTTTTCTGGTACCCTAAGCATATGTGAAGAAGAGTATCTGAAAAAATGAGTAACTTACCCAAGGTCAAAAACATTATAATTGAAGCTGGGATTGAAACCTAAGTCTGATGCAAAAGCTCATGCTCTTTCCTAACGATTACCTTCTCAAACTCACATGCAAATCTGATTTTCAAAGTGATAAACAAGTCACCTTGTTCACAGTCTCTACAAAATAGGTCAAAAAACTGTAAGTCCTCTGTTGGTAAACACACCACCTGATCAGTCAAACAGCATCATTTCCATTGTAAAGACAAAGTACTGAGCACTCGTTCTCGAATCTGCCTGGTCTTGATCCCATAAATGATGGGATTCAGCATAGGAGGAGCCAACATGCAGACATTGGCCAACAAAATATGTGTATGGAGAGGCACATGGCTCCCAAACCTCTGGGTGATTATGGTAAAGATGCCAGGCAAATAGAACATGGAAATGACCCCAAGGTGGGAACCACATGTGCCCAGAGCCTTTTGACGAGCTCCTTGGGAAGGGAGATGGAAGACTGTATATAGGATGAGGATGTAGGAAACTAAGATGAATAAGGCATCTAGCACTACAGTTGATAGAAGGACAAACAAGCCATACCAAACATTGACACGAATATCGGCACAAGCAAACTTGGCCACAGCCATGTGCTCACAGTAAGTGTGCGGCAGCAGATTGCTATGACAGAAAGGCAGTCGCTTCACCAGAAACACATCTGGGAGTATCACACAGAAGCTTCTCAGGACCACAGCCAAACCAACCCTTATGATTACTGCATGACTGAGCACTGTGGTATAGTGCAGTGGGTTACAGATGGCCACATAACGGTCAAATGCCATTGCCAACAGAATTCCTGATTCAGCAATGAAGGTCGCGTGGATGAAGAAGATTTGGGTGACACAGCCATCAAGGGAGATTGCCCCATGATGGAACCAGAATATAGCTAGGGCCTTAGGCACAGTCGTAGTGGACAGGATGAGGTCAGTCACAGCCAGCATGCAGAGGAAGAGGTACATAGGTTCGTGGAGGCTGTGTTCAGTGATGATGATGAAGATGAGGAGGCTATTCCCAAGGACAGCAACAAGATAGGAAACCAAGAAGGGGAGAGAGATCCATGTGTGCTGGTCTTCCAAGCCAGGGATGCCCAAAAGAATAAAGACTGAGTGGCTGGTACCAGTGAAGTTGGGAGTTGCCATGCCCAGGGCAGGTGTCCGCTATGTGGTCTCAGGAAAACAACTTCCCTGCTCTGAGCCTCTCTTTATCACCTTAAAACTAAAGTTGTGGATAGGATGGATTAGAGCATGTGTAAGAGAGGCCCTCCAATCTAGAATCCCAAAGATCTTAGTCTCAGGTTGCTATAAGCAGTTAAGAGCTGTGAATAACAAACACTTTAGGTTCCACTTTGAACACCCAAATGTGATGAGCATCTCAAAAGAAAAATGCTGAGTTGCCTATCAATTTGACAAATCCTTCTTGAGGACCTACATAGGGGGAGATAGTCAACCAAAATATCTCTCTCTATTAATATAGACACTATAAAGGAAAAGCAAAATCCAGGGAGCTGGGGGGACATGGAGAACTCTCCATGAGCTCAGAAGAGGCTTTCTAAAAGTGCCACCTTATTAAGAGTAAGTAAGAGCTTGCCAAGTAAAGGAAGGTGATGAGGGAAGAACTTGAATGAAGTCATGGATATCTGAAAGGACATGGGGTTTGGAAGAAATGAGAATAATACAAGGTTAACAGGAAAGAAGACAAGGTGGAAAGTAAAGCAGGTGAGGAAGGGGAGAAATCACTGGGGTAACTTAGTACTCCTCTAAGGACTTGAGATTATGTTGAAGTGAGAAGAGTTTGTAGTGAGGGAATGGGGTGGGGAAGTTTGCACTATAGGCAGGTAGCTCCCTCACTTGTGGTATTGTGTAAGATAAATATGAGGGGAGGAGGCTGCAGAATGAGACAGAAGTCAGTTAGGAAGTCACTGGGCTGGGTCACCACAGCCTGAAGTAACTGTAGTCATTTCAAATACTTTAGGGGAGTACACAAAACTTAGAGAATTTAAGTAGCACCCCTGGACAGCAAATGGTGGAGCTGGACTCTGGCTCCCCAAGGTGGCTTCAGTCACTTTGTGTCTGCCCTGTTCCACTCTATTTCTATTCATCAGGAGACTGTGATTTCCTGCCTGCTGATTCAAGGACATAAACAAAGTAATCTATTCTGAACTCCCTTAAATTCCTCCACCCTTGCTCAGCCACCTACACATTTATTTATAGTCACATCATCTTTTCCCTCTTCCATCTGTTTAAGGCTAAACCCTTCATCTGCACGCCAGACCTCCCTTTCTTCCCTTTAATTACCTTTCCCCATTAATCCATCAGTCTCCAGTAATGTCAATTTCTCCTTCTCTGTTGGCTCCTCCTCCTCCTAGTCTAAATATGTCCATGTGTTTCATCTTCCCTTCACCTGAGTTCCATAAAAGAAGAGATGTTCTCTCTCTTCATCTGTTCATCTCACCTTCTTCTTTATCTTTACCCACTACCAATTTCCTGGTAACCCCAGCATGCCGCTAAAGCTTCCTTCTCAAAAATGGTCTATCACATCTAAACTACCAAATCTAATGTCACTTTTTTCTTCTTATTCATAATCTCCAACATCCATTAATTCTTCTTACTTTTATAATAGCAATTATTAAATCCCTAAGAAGTGTTACATAGCTATTATTTCTATCCCTCGCACCAAACCTATGTAAATGAAATTAATACTAGTTTATAGATGAAAAAACTGACACTCAGGTAACTTGTCCAAAGATAAACAACTTATTAGTAGCTAGCCTATTTGAATCAGGCCAAAACTTCTATTAGTTATAAAAACATCCATTTTGTTATGTTGACTCTCTAACTAGATATCTTGGGCTTCCTTCTCACTCCCTTTCAAATCTCCTATTTATGCCACAAGTTTTAAAACATGTAAGATAGTTTAATATAGGAAAAAGATATGGGTTTTAGAGTCAGACCTACCTGGGTTTGATTCCAGGTCTTCCACCTAAGAAGTACACACACACACACATACTCTCTCTCTCCCTCTGTTCCATTCATATGCATATTTTCATTCATATGCACACTCACCTCTACAAGTCACTATCACACATACACACTTACATTAATACTGATGAAGATTTACACACCAACACACATTTTCACAGTTCACACTTCATTATGACACTTCACACACACATACTTTTAAACTTTACCAAACACATACCCATACAAAGTCACACATAGTCATTAATTACTCAAATTCACTCTGACATGGATAATTTATGACTTGTCTAAGTCATCTTGTTATGACTCCCTCCTACCCATGCCTCCAGCTTTATAGTCCCCTTACCTACGTCAGAAGAGGGGTCTTTCACAGCAACATGATTCACAGAGAAGCATGCCTGCTTCAACAGTTTCAGTCTTCAACTGCCTAACCTAGAATGAGAGATATAAAATGCAGATACTGGTTGGGACTTAATTCCAATGATTATCACACTGTAATCTATGGGCCTAATCCTGTCCACCAACTGCTTTTATAAATAAGAATTTATTGAGACATAGCCATTCCCATTTGTTTACACACCATCTATGGCTGCTTTTATGGAACAGAATTGAATAGACTATACTTGAAGCCTAAACTATTTACTCCAGTCCTCTACCAAAAATGCTTCCCAACTCCTGCTTTAACCTTCAAACCAAACTTAGAAAAATCTTGCCATGTAGTAACTTACTATTCACAAGGGCCCCAGAAGGGAAAGCAGTTTTCCCAGTGTCACAGAAGAAATGAGGTAAGAAAGTCTAGAAACAAGTCCTCTTGCCTGTCATTTCACAAATACATCCACAATGCCACAAAGCTGCTGCAGAAACATTTTGGTCTGTCTTCCCTGACTCTGCTCTCAGGAAATACAGAATTTCAAAGAAAACCCCTAAAGAGTGGCCACATGATGTAGGCAATTCATAATCATTTCTCATCAGTGAACTCTTTCTCTCCCACCTCCTTTGTCCCCACACTTAGTCAGACCCCACAGTTCATGCCCCTGGGCAGAAGGGCCCACAGGAGCACCAGGCTCCGCTGGTCAGTACCAACCCATACCTCTCCTCACTCTAACGCACCCATCACTCATCAGGAACTGCCAGCTGCAGCCATGCTCCTGACTGGATCTCAGGGCATTTCCATACCACAGGCTATGTGCTGTGGTTGGTGGACCAAGCTAGAGGAGGAACCAAGAATAAATTATCCTTTCTGTCTTCAGGGACCATGGACTTAACCATGTGACTTTCTTCTCTCCTGGGATCTCCTCTGTTGCCTGTGACACAACTGTAAAGCTCTTAACTCTTTCCCTGAGTGGACACTAGGAGTCCACTGTGAGAATCCTGCTTGAGAGGCTCCATGTGCTTAGGAAAGAGGATTTAGTGGGAGAATGAATTCAGCAGGGACAGTCCAGAGCAGAGGAGGTGGAGGCTGGGAACAGGATTAAGAACCTGCAGCAAGGACCCAAATCTTACTCCATATCATCCTCTTCAATACTGACCTTCAGGACACACAGAAGCACTGTAGGAGCTGGAATCCTATAGATTCTCTCCTGCATTCTTTTATTCATTTTCCACCCTTTCAACCAACATGACTTACATGCTAACTGAATTGACAACAACCTAATAATGATGTTGAACAAAATCAAGTCCATTTGAAATTCATTTCTTTTGTCTATAGAACTAATGCTTTGATTCTATCATCCAGTGATTATCACAGAACATTTTCTTTGATAACCCGCCAAGATTTTTTCTTCTCTACTTTTGGATATTTACATATTTGAGGTCATGCTGTATATTTGGCATGCTCTTTAATTTAATTTCATAATATAGGAATTTTTCATGGTAATAAATATTCTGTAAAACACATAGCTCTTTTATATTTTCCCCATTTCAAGAAATTGTGTTTTATTTAAAATAAATTGAAATTGTGTACGTTTAAGGTATATAACATGTTATGGGGTGTATATAGACAATAAAATGGTTACTATGCTGACATATCCACCATTTCACATAGTTACCCATTTTTTGTTTCTTTATGTGGCAAGGGTAGCTAAAATCTACTCATTTATCAGGAATACCAAATACAGTGCAATCGTATTACTACATAGCTCCCTTAAGGCAATTCTAGTCTAGCACAATACCACATACAAAGTTATTACTCTATAAATATTCCTTGGCAAAGAAAAGAAGACTACTAAATATCTCACATTGATGATATAATACCACATGTACTGATCCCATACTGTCAAACATTTATATAGCTTTCATTTTTCTCTATTAAATATTTTATTTGTTTTTTTTTAATTTTATTGTCTTTATTATTAAATCATAGCTGTGTACAATAGTGAAATCAAGGGGTACAATGTGCTGGTTTCATATAAAATCTTAACTATTTTCATAAAACTGATTAACATAGCCTTCCTGGCATTTTCTCAGTTATTATATGAAGACATTTGTATTCTGCATTTAATAAGGTTCGCCTGCACCCTTCTAAGATGCACCATAGGTGTGGCCCCACCAATTACCCACCCTCCACCTCAACCTCCCCTCTCCCCTCCCTACCTTTGACCCTTTCCCCATATTCTTGTGTTATAGTTGGGTTATACCCTTCATACAACAGCTATAAATTTCCTTCATAGTAGGGCTAAGTACATTGGATAATTTTTCTTCTATTCTTGAGATACTTTGCTAAGAAGAATATGTTCTAGCTCTATTCATGTAAACATAAAAGAGGTAAAGTCTCCATCTTTCTTTAAGGCTGCATAATATTCCATGGTATACATGTATCACAATTTATTAATCCATTCGTGGATCGATGGGTACTTAGGTTTCTTCCATGAAGAATAATTTCTTAGCAATTACGAATTGGGCTACAGTGATCATTCTGGTACAGATGTCTTTGTTATAATGTGGTTTTTGGTCTTCTGGGTATATACCTAGTAAAGGAATTATAGGATCAAATGGCAGGTCAATTTGTAGATCTCTAAGTATTCTCCCAACATCCTTCCAAAAGGAACATATTAGTGTGCATTCCCACCAGCAGTGTAGAAGTGCTCCCTTTTCTCCACATCCACGCCAACATCTCTGGTTTTGGGATTTTGTTATGTGGGCTAATCTTACTGGAGATAGGTGATATCTCAAAGTAGTTTTGATTTGCATTTCTCTGATGATTAAGGATGATGAGCATTTTTTCAT
>CAUYRH010019778.1:0-11220 GCA_963574655.1 Perodicticus potto | reverse complement strand
ACATGTTCTCCTTAGCAAAGTATCTCTAGAATGCAAGAAAAAGTATCCAATGTATACATCCCTAATTTGAAGCAAATTTATATCCTTCAAGTGAAGGCTACAATCCATTTAATGCACAAGAAGATGGGGAAAGGGGAGAGGCAGGAAAGGGGAGGGAAAGGGTTGGGGGAGAGACGATAAAGGGTGGGATCACACTTGAGGTGCATCTTTGAAGGGTCAGGAGAAACCTACTAACTGCAGAACACAAATGTTTTCACACAATAAACGAGAAAATCTCATGAACATTATGTTGAATAGGCGGATGAAAATATTTCAGATTGTATGTGAGGCCCACACACTGTACCCCTTGATTAAACTAATGTACACAGCTATGATTCAATAAAAAAAAAGAAAAAGAATAAAAATAAAAAAATATATTAGCCAGGTGTAGTGGTCCATGCCCGCAGTCCCAGCTACTCTACTCAGGAGGAAGAAGCAGGAGGATTACTTGAGGCCGGGAGGTTGAGAATGCTATAAAATACCATTGAATCACTGCATGCAAGCTTCAGTGGCAGAATAAGACTTTTTAAAGAGTATTCTTCTACTATTAACAGAGTCCCTATATAATGATTCCAAACTTGTATATGCCAGCAAAATAGCCCCCAACTATATCATGTGAAAATTACTAGAACTATAAATAAAAATCAAAACTGTTCATGATGAAAATTTTAAGTTCTTTCCCTATTGCCATGGTAAAGAAAGCAATATATAATAAAGTCACAGAGTATTTCAATAATATAGTTAAAAAACCTATTGGACATATAAACACTAAAACCTTAGGTACACTTGAAACATTTTGACAATTTAAACATGCACTAGATTACACTATACATTGTAAGAGAATAGCATGTACTATATTATTTCAAAACTAAATTAATTTTGAAGAATTGGTGTTACATAAACCAGGTTCTCTAATCACAACATAATTAATTTAGAAATCTTATTTAACACAGAATAAAAAAGCTTTTATAGTTGGAAATTTTGGTACCTAATGGATCAAGAGATAATTATTATGAAAATTAAAATACATAGAATTAAATTTTGTAAAAAACATACTACATATCACAACTAGTAGGAAATAATTAAGACAAAAGAAAATCAATAGAGTAAATAGACAACCTACAGAAGGGAAAAAAATATTAGCAAACTGTACATCCAACAACTGACTACTGCCCAGCAGTCACAAAGAACTCAAACAAATCAGCATGAAAAAAATAAAGAAAGAAATAACCCCATCAAAAAAAATTGGCAAAAGACATGAACAGATTTTTCTCAGAGGAAGATAGATAAATAGCCAACAGACATTAACAAATGCTCGACATCACTAATTATCAGGGCAATGGAAATTGAAACCACGATGAGTTATCACCTTACTTCTGTCAAAATTGCCCTTATTAAAAAGTAAAAAAAAAAAAATAGTTTTTGGTGCAGATATGTTGAAAAAGGAGCACTTGTACGATGTTAATGGGAATGTAAATTAGTACAACCACTATGGAAAACAGTGTGATGACTACTCAGAGAAGTAATATGAGAACTACCATTCCATCCTCAATCCACTACTAAGTATCTACCAAAGGAAAAGAAGTCATAATTAAATTGTACGTGAACATTTATCATAGCATAATTTACAATAAAAAAAATAAGGCAACTAACCTAAGTGCCCATAAATTTATGGGTGGATAAAGAAAATGTGGTATATTTGAGGTCGGACAATTAAGTTTGCAAACTCCTATTAGAAAAGTGCTGCATACCTCATTGCTGACTATCAGAAGGCCAAGGAGAGTACTTCGAAGGTGAGCATATCAACACTCAGCCATGAGTTATGTCGCACTTTTTCTAGGATGAGTTTGTGAACCTATTTTTTTAGACTCCACATAGCAATACCTCTGATGGCCATTCCAGAAAAAGAGTTTCAAAATTTCATGGAAGGGTGGAGTAGACATTGGTGTCAATGCAGAGCATCCCAAGATGAGGACCTTGAAGGTACCATAGTGATATTCAGTAATGAGATATGTAGCACTTTTTCTAGGATGAGTTTGTGAACTTAATAGTCTGAGCTAGTCACTTTGCTCAATAGTTATCAAATTGCCAGAACATAACTAGGATAACCTAACAAACTAGAACTTAGGAAGAGAAATCAAAAATTAAAAATGAACAATCCACTGAGCTGACTTAGACAACATACCTATAAATAAGTCAAGATTCTTATGTTTGTGCCAAGTAAATCCTAATGTTATGCAAATGGTGCAAATGTCAATTAATGCTATAGTACTTAAAGTCCAGGTAAAAATGTACAGTAGTTAAAATATAATTTGAAGTTTCTAAGTTTTATTTTGGGCTAGTAACTTTATCTGATTTAACTTCAATTTCCTTATCTACAAAAAGAGATTGATCTTCAAGGGCAATTCTAATTCCAAAATTCTGTGATTTACTTGTCTTTTGGAAGGGAATGGTACTTTAAGGCAACCTCTGTCTCCAAAATAAAAAATATTCCTTTTGTGATATTTCAAAGGCCACTTCCAAAGAAATCAAAGGAAATAGTTTCATGCGGCTAAGTAGCTATGTGCCTTAAGCAAGCCCTGATTGCTTGCTTTTGTAACTTTAATCACTGATTGACTTTTTAAAAAATCTCATAAATAACAATGAAAAGCAACATGCATTTTATAAAGGGGATGTTAATCTTTTATGCATTTAAAGTGGGAAAAGCCTAAAATATTTTGAGTATGTAATACAGTAGCATAATATTTTTCTAATGTGGTATGTATGTCACAATTAACATGCCCAATAGTTTTAGATGAACATTTCTTATTTCATATATTTCGTTTATTTAAAAATTCTAGATAGATAACATCACAGTGATAATTTTATAGAAATTAATTAGGACTTAACTATTAGGGTAATGGTATGTAAAGAATTTGAATCTGCTTAAAATCAAATTAGAGACTTCTGGTCCACACAAGATTGCATAAACTTGTTTTCTACTGCTTCTTATGAAAACTGAAAACAAAGAAAAAAATGTTTAAATCAAAGAGAACCAACATATTACATATAGAAAAATGCTCATTTGAATGACAACAAATCATCTGAAGCCAAGAAAATCAGAAGGAAACATTACAACATTTTTCAGGTGCCAAAAAAAATTTTCTCAACCATTAATTCTATATCCAGTGATACTATCCTTCAGAGACAAAGAAAAAAATAAAGGCATTCTCAGACAACTAAAAGAAAATTAAATGAATTTGTCACTAGCAGAACTGCCCTTTAAAAATAGAGTAGTTTCTTCAAACGGAAAGTTAAAAGGTAAAGGAAGAAACCAGTGGGCGTCAGAAGGAAAGAAGAAGAACGGAAAGAGCAGAAACAGAGCAAGCTCTGTTGCTCACGCCTGTAAGACCTTGCACTTTGGAAGTCCAGGGAGGGTGGATCGCCTGAACTTAGGAGTTCAAGACCAGCCTGAGCAAGAGCAAGACCCTGCCTCTAAAAATAGCCAGACATTGTGGCAGGCACCTGTAGTCCCAGCTAGGTAGGAGGCTGAGGCAAGAGAATTGCTTGAATCCAAGAGTTTGAGGTTGTTGTGGGCTGTGATGCCATGGCACTCTACCCAGCATGACAGAGTGAGACTCGTCTCAAAAAAAAAAAGTAGAAAAATGAGGATAAATAATAAATTAACCTCTTTAATTTTCAAAATCATATTTGACAATTGACAAAACTATAATACACTTCAATACTAAGGACAATAATACTTAACAGTTATTAGGGTAAAGGAAAAACAGTAGAAGCAAAGTTTTCTCATTCACTTGACATTGTAAAACGTTGAGAGAAGTAGTCTATGATAAGTTGCATACATACTTCACGATATCAAGAGCAATGCTAAGAAAACTACACAAGTGATACACCTAAAACACAAAGGAATCACGAAGAAATCCCGAAAAGTGCTCAAGTAATCCCCAGGAAGGCAGATGTCCTTTAGGTGAATGATCAAACAAATTGTGATATATCCAGACCCTGGAATAGAGCTCATCAATACAGAGGAGCAAGCTAGTAATACACTCAATGACCTGGATGAATCGCCAGGGAATTAAGAGAAATAGAAAAAGCCAATCCCCCAAAACGACATTTCATGTTCATTTATACATTATTTTAAAAATAATGAAATTGTGGGAATTGGAGGAAAGATTAGTGATTGCCAGGGTTTAGAGACAGGCTGAGGGCAGATACAGAGAAAGGTGGGGAGGAACGATTATGAAATGCAAATATAAAGGATCCTGGTTTTGATGGAAATGTTCCATATCTGGAATATGGTGTTAGATACACAAACTTACATATCTGATTAAATTGCATAGAAGTAAATACATATACACATATAAAGAATACAAGTAAAACCAGAGAAATCCAAATAAAATTGGTGGATTGTATTGAGGTCAATATTCTGATTGTGATAGGATACTACAATTCTATAAGATGTTACCATTGGGATAAACCAGGTAAAAGTATAAATGATCTGTATATTATTTCTAACAAATGTGGGTAAATTTAAAATGAAAAATTCAAGTAGGGGAGAAAGGGAGGAAGGGGCTTAGTAAACTCCCACCTAATGGGTACAATGTAGGGATATTTGGCATATGTCCTGGGTGAAGGACTCAAATATAACTTGAACTTTTCCTAACAAACACAAACAATGTAACCTAATCACATGTACCCTTACATTAATCCAAAATGTTTTTAAAAAGAAGATTTGGAGAGCGTCAAAGAAATTCAAAAGTAAAATAAAATAGTTTTAAAATAAAATTTTAGTTGGTCGGACACAGTGACTCAAGCCTGTAATCCTAGCACTCTGGGAGGCTAAGGTGGGTGGATCGCCTGAGCTCACAGGTTTGAGACCAGCCTGAGGAAGAGCAAGACCCTATCTCTAAAAATAGCCAGGCGTTGTTGTGGGTAACTACAGTCCCCACTACTCAGATGTCTGAGGCAAGGAATTGTTTGAACCCAGAAGTTTGAGGTTGCTGTGAGCTGTGATGCCACAACACTCTACCGAGGGCCATAAAATGAGACTGTCTCAAAAATAAAATAAGATAAAATAAAATTTTAGTTGATAATACACAATTAGAGAAAAATATTAAATAAATTGCAGAACTTGAGGTATTTAGCTGTGGGGAACATTCTAAAGTTGACGTGAGACTAAATTTAGAATTCTGTTAAGTCAAGAATGTGAGTTCTGGAATCCTGCAAACTTGTCTACTCAGCACTTGTTCCGTAGGTACGGGCATTTGCTTAGCTTTTATGTTGAGGAGGTGAAATGGGAACAATTTCATGCAGGTAATGTTGGGGAGGAGGGGTTTACACAAATGAAAATATATGATATTAACAAAAGAGGAATTAGCGATGCTGAGCAAGAAGAGCATCAGAGATCCTGTACATGGGAAGACGCTGAGAACAGCGAAGGCCCCCAGCTCCAGTAGGAAGCATGAGGGGCACCAATCTTCACATCATCACACACTTGCATAAGCAGGATGCTGCTACAATGTGTCATATGCACTTCAGTAATGTTTACATATGGAGGGAAAAGAAGAAACTTTTGGGAACTGAACACCATTCCATTGAGAGGGACTTGGGCCAAGGGATAATTAGCCATATATCAGCTTAAAAGCTATAGGATGAACTTGAGATTTCTGTATAAGCTCCAGGATTCTGAGTAGGTCACTATTCATTTCAGTTACACTAAATGAAAATGTTGATTTAAACACTAAAAGGACCTGGCAAAATGCAACATAGTAGCTCTATCGGGGAGGAAATAGTAAATCAGGAAACATCATGTCATAATATGTGTATAGTTAGTATACCTGTAGCTGTAGTGACTGCTTTCTAAAGCTTGAATGGAATGCAGAAATATTTTCAAAACATTATCTGAAATAAGCTTAAAAAGAAACAGGTTTTAGTATGTAAGAACATAAGACAATGAACCTCAAAATTGAATCCCATATTATAAAATCTATTAATTTACAAAGAGTGATTAACAAAAAAAAAAAAAAAAAGAAAAGAAAAGAAATATCTATATAAGCCAGAAGAGTTCATTTGGTAAGTAGATTTTATGCATACTATGACTCTTGATTACTAACTGGCACATATTAACAAGCAATATAATTGTGTTTAACAAAAAATTTAAAGCTTTGGATCATTTCAATAGCTTTCTAATATTACTTGTGGTAGGATCACAATCAAATATTTTAGCTAAATTTAAAAGTTCTTCAGTTTATAATGCCAATCTAGCACAGCAAGTGTTCATTGATGGAAAATTAGCACCTTAAGAAAAATATTGGTCCCTAATTATAGAGTACTAAATTAGCGAAATTACCTCCCTCAGTAAAATTAAGTAGAAATAATTAAAGATGTTGAGAAGAAAAAAAGGATCACCTTTGCTGTTCAAAATATCACTTTACAAACTCGCTCTCCTACATCTTTTATTTTCCTAAGTGGGTAAGTGTGACTATTCATTCATTTAGCCAAACAAAAGCAAATTCTGGATATGAAGATACATTTTAAGCGATTTCTTTTCATCCTCTCATAGCTGTGAGAGACGAGCTTTCATAATATTATGATTTTATTCTCCATATGATGGAGAATAGATTCCTTATGAAAAGAAAAGGATTTGTGTGATGCTCATTCACAAAAGTAATGTGATGTAAACTACAGTGCGATTGGGAGCCTGGACTTTTAGACAAATTCAGAGGAGAAATTTAGCTCTACTTTGGATTTTTTGAATGATCTTGGACAATTTACCAAATTTTTCTTGATTTTATCTTACTTATTTTAAAATAGCTGATATGTGACTTATCTGTAAGTATATACCACATAGATTAAATAAAATGTCAATAAAGTATTCAAAATGTTTGATACAATATTTATCTCACTATCTTAAATAAAATAATGGAAATAAAGGTGCTGTAAAGGGCAGTGGTTAAAATCTGGAAAGTCCAAATGCTTAGATCTATGACTCCAGTCACAAATTGATTTTTGGCTAAATAACCTATAAATATCAATGAAATTTTTTTAAATGTTATTTTTTAAACTAAAAGTTTAAAGAATAAACAGTTTAAAATGTTTTAAATACATTGTAGCATAGGGTTTGCTGAAGTGTGGTTTGATATAGTCCATGGTTTCAAAGGAAACCATTTCTCAGTTTATATATTTCATATATTTTAATTTTATCTTTCTTTCTCTCTTCTGCTCTGAAAGATAAGGGAGCTGATATAAAGAAGTTGGATCACTTTAAAATCAAGTCAGAGAAAAATATTATGTGAATTATACTTCAGGTTGTATTTAATGAATCTAAAAAGAGTGTTAACTATCTCAGGCATTTCAATATAGAAAAAACCGTAGCAAGGTTCTTAGCAACAGATTTTTTACCAGGGAAACATCCCTTTTGCACAAATTGTGATAACTAAAAGAGTCAAGGCATTGAGGAAAATGAGCTCTGAGTCCATACAAAAGAAAGGGCAGTGTCTGCCCTCTACCTATTTTATGTAAAACCAGGAGTGGTATCTTCTTAGATGGATGGTAGTCTGCTCTCCAAAACTGTATTTTAAGACCGAAGAATTATACTATGTCAATAAGAGATCATTTTTTAGAGCCAGCCCTAAGCAAAATGGTGAAGCAGATCAGATTACCTTTGCCGCTTTTCCCTTTTTTTTTCTCCCTAATAATTCTACTCTCTACCTGAGGCATATTGTCTTCTACTCCCAGTAGGGTATGATCTCTTAACTGTCACTAATTTAGCAAGCAGGATAATTTCTCATGTAATGTCAAATGTTCAATAATAATACTTCCCAAGAGTACTATAAATATTCTCCAAAAGATGCATCAATTCCCAAAGAAAACTGTTTCTGGAAGTGCAAGTTAGTATTACCATCAATGCTTGTGTATACATGTATACTTGGGGGAGAGAAGCTTTATTAACATCCCTTAAATCCTGCAATATAGATAGTATCCATTCGTAAAGTCTAGTCCCTATAATAATTTTTCATTTTTTTAGCTTACTTTCCACCCTGAGCAGACAACACAGACACACACACACACACACACACACAAAAAGAAATGTATGTATGTTGTTTTAAACAAGCCTTATTATTCTGTTTTCTTTCATAAAACTGCTCTATAAAACTAACTGCCACTCTGCTTGGTGCTTATAACGACACCAGCCATATACTCTGAAGGGAGAGGGTTCAAGCCCAGCCTGGGCCTGATAAACAACAATGATAACTGCAACCAAAAAAAAAATGGCCAAGTGCCTGTGGTCCCAGCTACTCAGGAGGCTGAGGGGCTGAAGCATGACATAGTGAGACTCTGTCTCAAAAAACAAAACTAGCTGCCACTTACTCTACATGGCCACACAGCCCAGACACGTCTCTGCACTGCTTCTAAAATAAAGCAAAGTAGGAGATACATTTTCCTGGGATGGTTCTGCCAGTCAAAGGTAGAAAAGACCCTTAAAAGATTTTCCTTTCTTTGTGTTTTGGAGAGAAATAGTGATAGTTCAATTTTTGATATAAAACTTATCACCTTTGTCTCTAATCTGTAATTAAATTTTCCATCAAAACTTCTCCTCTGAGCCTTTTCGCCTTATGCTCACAACACTACATCTTCAGGAGAAAACAGACCAATCCCTTTGATTGAGTACCTCTACTCAAGTCGTTAGCTAACATTCCTGTTTGCTTTCACTGCTTTCTTCTTCAAAGAAGCCATTCCCAATCATTGTGCTCAATCTCAAGTTATTATTCTCAAAACCATCTTCCACCACTATTCTTCGAAGCCACTGAAATAATTTTTCAATCAAGATTTTCCTGGAGGGAAAAATTAAAACTTGGGCTGCCACTGGGGTCATCTGAAAGGATACACCCCAGACGCAAGGCAAGACTGGAAATAGATCAGCCCACACAAAAGTAAAAAGCCCAGAGTTTATTCACTTCCCCCTAAGACTGAATGAATGTGATCTTCTACCCCAAATTTTTACTAGAATTAAAGAAAATCATATGTGAATCATCCAGAGACTCTAATTATTCACATATGATGACTGGCAATCAATAAGATCTTATCAGAAAAATCAAGTAAAGAAAAAAAACAAAAGGAAAAGACTAGACAATAGAATACAGGGCACAAATAATGCACATTTATAGTTAACAGACATGAATTTTAAATGTGTCTGATATCTTCAAGTAACTAAATAATAAAATGAAAAATTGCATCAGAATCCTGATGTTTACAAAGGTAATGCAATATAATTCTAAAATAAAAAATTACAACAGTAGATATTTAAAAATTCAATAGATGTTAACAGCTTGTTGGTCACAGGTTACTATATTAGAAAATAAGTCAATAGAAAATATTCAAAATGAAACATGAATGAGAAATACTACAAATGCATAGTAAAGAGCTTAAGTGGCTTATAGGGTTTCATGAAAATGTCTAAGATACATACTAAAGGATTTGAGGAAGAGACATACAAAGGAGCAGATAAATCACTGAATAAGATAATGGCCTCACATTTTCCAAACTGATGATGGTATTTCTTTTTCAAAAGGGATCTATATTTAAAAGAATCGGAATAAAACTGCTTAATAAAAATGATAAAGAAAAAAAGAAAAAAATATCTTCAAAGATCTAAAAGTAACTATAAACTAATATAACCTTTTTGGAGAGAAGTATGGAGAATCCTCAAAAAACTCAAATTACACTTCCCATTTGATCCTGCAATCCCATTACTAGGCATCTACCCAGAAGAAAAAAAAAATCATTTTATTGTAAGGTCATTTGCACTAATCTGTTTATCACCACTCAATTTACAATCGCCAAAATGAAAATTATTGAATCATTTTTAAGAGAAACGGTAAAAGGTGTAGCTGACCTCTCAATGAACATTAAATCCTATGAACATTGAAATCCAGAAAATAATGAAATATATTTAGAATGTTGAGAGAAAAGAACTACAAATTCTACCAATAGATACATACAATAATAAAGTTGAGTAATTTTTACATTTTTTTGCAAGTAGAAAGTTGATGAATTTTCCCTTCAATTTTGGATTTTCCGACTTCAACTTTTAAGTGGAGCGCAAGAACATTTCTTAAAATTCAAAGGACAAAAAGAGGGGAAAGATAGTCATTTCTTGACACAAGGATGCCAATATGTATATTTGAGGAAAGAGATCTAAGATGGATCTTAGAATTATCTATTGCATTTGGCAATTGAAGACATGAAAAGGAAAACATCACAGTGGCTCAGTCCTATAATCCTAGCACTCTGGGAGGCCAAGGCAGTTAAACTCAGGAGTTCAAGACCAGCCTGAACAACAGTGAAACCCATCTCAGTTAAAAGTATAAAAATTAGCCTGTTGTGGTGGTGCACACTGAGGCAAGAGGATCACTTGAGCGGAGGATTCTAAGGTTCCTGTGAGCTATGACACTATTGAACTCTAACCTGGGTCAAGAGAGTGTGACTCTGACTCAAAAAAATAAAAAAAAGTAAATAAATAAAAAATAAAAAGTAGGAGAAGATTAAAGAAGTAGGTAGAAAGGAGGTTACTGATGGACATAGAAGAGCAATCTGAGAAGCAAGGTAGTGACTGTATTAAACAGTGTTCTGCAGAGAAACAGAAATGATAAAATGTGTGTAAGTGTAAAGAGAGAGAGAGATGTTAAGGAATTGGCTTACCACTGTGGAAGCTGACAAGTCCAAAACCTGCAGGGTAGGACCGCAGGCCAGCGACCCAGAGAAAGACTACAGTTTGAGTCCAAGGGTAGTCTGCTGGAAGAATTCCCATTTATTTCTGGGACGTCAATCTTGTTTCTATTAAAATCTTCCATTGATTGATGAAATACAACCATATTATGGAGAACAATCTGCTTTACTCAAAATCTATCAAATAATTTAAATATCAATCCCATCTTTTAAAAAATTTCATAGAAAATAGTAGGATAAGTTGTTGGCTTCATTTCCAGGTTTTCTATACAATTCCAAGTATCTATGTCTCTATTTTTGTGCCAGTACCATGCTGTCTTGACCACTATGGCTTTGTAATACAGCCTAAAATCTGATATGGTGATACCCCAGCTTTGTTTTTATTACTAAGAACTGCTTTAGTTATACGGGTTTTTTTCTGGTTCCATACAAAGTGCAGAATCATTTTTTCCA
>CAUYRH010019777.1:0-31648 GCA_963574655.1 Perodicticus potto | reverse complement strand
AAGAAATGTCCCTTCTATACCAATTTTCCTAAGTGTTGTAATCATGAAGGGATGCTGAATATTATCGAAAGCTTTTTCTGCATCAATTGAGAGAATCATATGGTCTTTCTTTTGTAATTTGTTTATGTGCTGAATTACATTTATAGATTTACGTATATTGAACAAGCCTTGAGACCCTGGGATAAAGCCCACTTGGTCATGGTGTATAATTTGTTTGATGTGTTGTTGGATTCTGTTTATTAGGATCTTGTTGAATACTTTTGCATCAATATTCATTAGTGCTATTGGTCTATAATTTTCTTTTCTTATTGGGTCTTTCCCTGGTTTAGGGCTCAAGGTGATGTTTGCTTCATAGAATGTTTTGGGTAGCATTCCTTCTTTTTCTATATTTTGGAAGAGGTTTAGTAATATAGGTACTAGTTCTTCTTTAAGGGTTTGGTAGAATTCTGACATGAAGCCATCTGGTCCCGGGCTTTTCTTTTTAGGGAGATTTTGTATAGTTGATGCTATTTCAGAACTTGATATAGGCCTGTTCAACGTTTCCACTTCATTCTGGCTAAGTCTTGGAAGGTGGTGTGCTTTCACGTATTGGTCAATATCCTTCAGATTTTCATATTTCTAAGAGTAAAGTTTCTTACAGTATTCATTAAGGATTTTTTTAATTTCTGAGGGGTCTGTTGTTATTTTGTCTTTACCATTTCTGATCGATGAAATTAGAGATTTTACTCTTTTTTTTTCCTGGTTAGGTTAACCAAAGTTTTATCTATTTTATTGACCTTTTCAAAAAACCAACTTTTTGATTTATTGATCTGTTGTATAATTCTTTTGTTTTCCATTTCATTTAATTCTGCTCTAATTTTGGTTGTTTCTTTTCTTCTGCTGGGTTTGGGGTTGGAATGTTGTTGCTACTCCAGTTGGTTGAGATGTGCCATTAAGTTGTTAACTTCCCCTCTTTCCGTTTTCTTGAGGAAGGCTTGCAGTGCTATAAATTTCCCTCTTAGGACTGCCTTTGCATTATCCCAGAGGTTCTGATAATTTGTGTCTTCATTTTCGTTTTGTTCCAAAAATTTGGTAAATTCCTTCTTAATCTTGTCTGTGGCCCATCTATCCTTCAGCCTAAGGTTATTTAGCTTCCATGTTTTTGTATGAGTATGCAGATTCCTGTTGTTATTGAGTTTAACTTTTATTCCATGATGGTCTGAGAAGTTGCAAGGAATAATTTCTATTTTTTAAATTTGCTGAGTTTGGACTTAAGATCTAGGATGTGATTGATTTTGGAGTATATTCCATGTAATTAAGAGATTTTATTTTCTGTTGGGATGACAGACCTCAGCCTTCTCTTCATCTATTTTTGATCTCATTTGACTTTACATGCTAAGCAAATATTATTGGCTACAGTCTGTCTTACCTTCATGAACAACAGGAACTATTAGTCACTTTCATAGATAGTTGTGGGTTAGAGCTCCTTGGGTACTAGTCCAGTGTTGCTACCCATTACAGTAATTGTGGTCACCTGCTTCTGATAGTGGGGGTACCACCTGACCCCCACTATTCTGGGACCCAATTATTTTAATTGATTTTAGGGAGTCTATACCTGGTATAGCATGTTCTATTGTCAGCCCCGGTCTAAAGAGAAAAGCCTCTCTAGAACTCATCAGTAGTTCTCGTACCCACCTTCCCCTTCCCAGTACATTCTTTTTCACTTTAGTGAAAGGAGGAAAGCAGTTGATGGATTTTCTAGTTTTATGCATTTGACTCCTTTCAGCAAGCTCAGTTCTCTGAGACTTAATTCTTTCTTTCATTTTCTACCTGGAAATCTGGCATTTTTTTCTTGTTTAATGCAACTAATCGCTTTTTCTAAACTAGTAACAACTACCAAGCAATATATTAGACATGTCTCCTGAGGCCCTTCACTCTACCTTAACTAATATTGCCACCTTCATCCAGCATCCTCCTGTTCTACTCTTGCCATTCTCATCACCTTCCTACAGGTACATATTGACCAGTTTCTGTGCCTCCTTTGGCATGTAATCCCCCTCTTTCCTTTGAATTCCTGGTTCTTCTCCAGAACCTTCTAAGATTTGAACCTGAGTTTAGCTACCCAGCTGAGATTTAACCCTGATTATAAATTGGGTGGCCATGAAGGAATGTGATGGCTGATCCCAGAAGCAAGCATTATGAGCATCTTAGTATTATTCTTCAAGAAAAAAGTGTGGGATCTATCTTCCAACACAGGGGGAGTGGGCCATTTATATATACAAAGAGGGTTCAGGGCAATCTCAGAGCTGGAGGTTCAATGTTCTCAAGTGCATCTCCTCAGATATATGTTTTCTAAATCTTAGGGGTCCACACTTTTTCTATCAGAGTCCTGTTTTTGCCATAGGACATTTGTTGAAACTGAAAATTCACCCTGTTTTGTAGTTCTGCCATCCTTCCAATTAGGTCCACTGTCTGGCTCCAGGAGATGAGTGTTTCCAAGGGCCACCAAAGAGGCTCCCTGTCTCAAATGGCTGATTAATACATTTGAACCTTTCTCTCTTCAATGGATCAATGGCACTTAGCAGTCATCTCCTAATTCTCTCATCATAGGTTTGCTATTTGCTCCATACCTCTCAAATGCCAGAAACTTTGGATGAACTAGTGTGTCCCCTTCTACCTGTATCTTGTCCCAGGTTACCACAGGTAAAATTCTTAGCCAGAGAGTATCAATATTCCATCTACTGCCAGGAGGGGTGCTCATTGTCATCCAGTCAGTGAAGATGCCTTCCTTAGAATCCATTTCCTATGACCACTGTTGGTACCAAGTGCCATAGGTAGGTTTCCCTAAAAGCCTGAGGCAGGGGTTCTCCTGAAAGTAACATATTAAAAAGTGCTCTCAAAAGATGAGAAGTGAGGGAAACAGAATAGAGCAAGGGAAGAAAGCTAAGTTAGGACGTGGTCTTGGCTGAAGACCAGCATGTCTTGTCCCATAGAAAGCTCAGGAACACAAATTGTACCATGTAGCTGCCCCTCCCTTGAGGCAAAGATATGAGGTTTTTGTATCCTTGTGCCAGTTGTTGGCTACTGGCTGCCCTTGAGGGTGAGGGGGTACCTAGCCTGTGGGAGGGTGCTTTTGTTTAACAGAGATCTATGAAGAAGGGCAGCTATAGGTCAACAGCAGATTTTGCTCATAACACCTGAGGGATGAGTTCACCAGCCAGGTGATAACTGCTAGTCCCTTGAGGGTAGATTGGAAACTAGAAGATTATCAAAATCCTTTTTAGATCCAACCTGGCAAGTAACCTTTGTTCAAGGTTAATAAGCAAATAAATTTAGTCCCATGTCTCCTAAAGCCCTTACTGTTATATGTTTTTGGGTTTTGTTTAATACAAATAGCATTTAAAATAATTATTATTATAGTTTATACAAAGAATTTTCTCTTTCCATGCAAGTCCCATAAGGGGTTTCCAAATATTTTTTTGTCAAATGGCATTAGCATTAGATTGTCTACATGATCACTCTGTGTGGTGACACTCATTATGAGGCATAGAGTCATGAATGTGTGAATAAACATCAGGATAATCCTGGTAGAGAAAAATAAAAATAAAAGTGAGCAGATGATTTATACCAGAAGAAATGCAAATGGTCAAAAAAGATTTTCAATGGGATTTCACTTTCCTACAGATTAAAAACCTACTCAGTAAAGCAAGGAAATGTCATTCCCTTATCCATCATGATTGCAAAAATATCACTGAAGATTAATTGACACAAATGCTCTTCAAGTATTGGGGGTAGAAGTGTGAATAGGCATAGATATTTTAGAAAATAATATGGCAATATGCATCAAAATTCTTAAAATATTGGTGTGCCCTGCTCTATAATTCTATTTTTAAGAATTGATTGCAAGGAAATAATCAGTGATCCCAACAAAGCTCTATATTCAAGGTCACTCAGTGTTAGTTCACTATTTCTTTTTCCCTTCCCTTTCTTTCTTCTCTCTTTCTTTCTCTTTCTCTCTCTCCCTCCCTCCCTCCCTCCTTCCCTCCCTCCTTCCTTTCTTCCTTCCTTCCTTCTCCTTCCTCCCTCTCTCCCTTCCTCCTTCCTTCCCTTCTCTTCCCTTCCCTTCCCTTCTTTTTTTCTTTCTTTCTTGACAGAATTTCTCTTTGTTGACCCAGTGGTATCATCATAGCTCTCTGCAACCTCAAACTCTTGGGCTCAAGAGATCCTCCTGCCTCAGCATCTCAAGTGGCTGGGACTACAAGAGCATCCCACCATACCTGGTTAATTTTTTCTTGCTCATGCTCAGACTGGTCTAAAACTCCTGAGCTCAAGCAGTCCTCCTACTTCAGCCTTCCAGAGTGTCAGGATGTCAAGCACAAGCCACTGCCCCAGCCCAGACAATGTCATGTTGTATTAGAGAAAAATTTTTAATTTTAACATCCAAAAATTACAACAGGGCACATAAATTCTGGAACATTCACCAGATAAAATACTGTGCCTTGGAATTATGCAGGTTTGACTTTCTATTCTATCTTTTCCCTAGCTGCATATTCACCCTGGACAGGGTGATAACATTAATTTTTTGTTAAAGTGGAGACTACAATAGGTCATCTCTCAAGGGGTTGCTATGTGAAGTATGTGGAACAATGCTCAGCTCTTAGAAGTGTTATTGTTGTGTTTAGAGGATATTTAATAACAGAGTATGTTAATATCCTATATAAATATATTTATATCCAATATGTTAAATAAGTGAAAAAAACAGGATGTGAAATATGAATATAATGTCATTTTTTATAATTAGACATATTCATAGGCTAAAGATTGGAAAAAATTTACTGTGTACTAAACCAGTGGTTCTCAAACATTTGCTATTGAAAATTACTCACGATCACAAGGAACTTTTATTTATGTGAGTTATAGCTATCTATTTTTACTATATTCATAATTAAAACTAGCAATTATTTTTTTGAGATGGAGTCTCACTTTGTCATCCTTGGTAGAGTGCCATAGCATCATAGCTCATAGAAACCTCAAACTCTTGGGCACAAGTGAGCCTCGTATTTCTGCCACCCAAAAAGCTGGGACTACAGGCCCTGCCACAATGCCCGGCTGTTTTTTAGAGATAAGGTCTTGCTCTTGCTCAGGCTGGTCTCAAACTACTGAGCTCAAGCAATCCACCTGCCTCGATCTCCCAGAGTGTCAGAACTATAGGCATGAGCCACCGTGCCTGGCCTAAAGCTAGCAATTTTAAAAACATAAGAATACATAAGCATACAAGCTGTTAAAGTGATGACGTCATCACTTGTCATGTAGCTTCTTGAAGACTCCACTATATACTCATGAGATGATAAGAGTGAACAAAGAAGGTAATGGCTTGGTATTATTATGACCCCGTTGGCCCCCTAAAAGAATTTCAAGGACACCCAGAAGAACTTATAACCACACCTTGAGAATGCTGCACTAAGCCATCAACTATTAGAATAAATCACATATATACTTATGTTTTTCAGCCTTTGTACAATGAGCACATAGTTTTTAATTTTTGATTCATTGATTTCTGTATTCTTGTCTTTTATTTTATTATTTTGTTTTTTAGATTAATATGAAGGTACACATGATTAAGTTACATACACTGCAGTTGTAAGGTAAAGTTCAAGTTGTAGTTGTTCCCTTCACCCAGGAAGTGTGCCATACACCCCTGCATTGTTCCCTTTGGGAGGGAACTTGCCAAACCCTCCCCTACCCCCTTCTCCAATTTAATTGAGTATCTATTTCAAGTGAATATACAGTTGTTAATCTCCTAGTTTTCTCCTAGTATTGAGCACATGTGATGCTTGTTTTTCCATTCCTGTGATACTGGAGGAGAGTGTTCTCCACATCCACCTTGCTTGTTAGAAAAGACATAAAATCTCCATCTTTTTTAATAGTTGAATAGTATTCCATGGTATAAATGAATAGTTTGTTAATCCATTCATGTGTTGAAGGATATTTGAATTGTTTCTATGTTTTTTGCAATTGTAAATTGGGCTGCTTATAAACATTCACATTTAAATGTCCTTACGGTGAAATGACCTTTTTTTCTGTTGGGTAGATACCTAGTAATGGCATTGTGGAGTCAAATGGAAGATCTACTTTTAGTTTTTTGAGAACTCTGCATACTTCCTTCCATGAAAGCTGTACTAGTTTTCAGTCCCACCAACCCTGCATGAGTGTTCTCTTTTCTCTGCACCCACAGATTTTATAATCACAAAACATAGGATAATTTAAATATGTGTTTACTATTTTCTCGTCATGTTGTATATGCACACATCCAGTTGGATCAGGGTTACCCAAATGATCTCTAACAAGTGTTTTTCTTGAATGATTTTGTGAGACATCCAAGAATACAGGAACTAATGCTTCTATACCATTGAACCTATTTTGCATGCTTTTCCTAAATCAGACAGCCAATAAAGGAAAATACAGAAATTATCTGGAAGAAGCCACCAAACAGACTGAGAAATCAGCTGATGGGTCACCTTTTTGTAATGTACTTATCCACACAGCAGAAGTATTTCCTCTTGAAAGCAACTGAGGCACAAATGAGAAGACCTTTCTCCACGTTTTTACTCATTGTGAAGTGATCACATGATCACAACTCATGGTCATTCGGTATTTGTCAAGTGAGTTCTGGTCTCAAGGGTACCTCTTGGGTGCCCTAGCCCATAGACCTCCAACCTGCATGACCCCTGCTTCAATCCAAGCTCCTCTGGGTCAGTCACACGAGAGCCACCCTGTCATCTGACATCATAGGCTATGCACAGGAGTTTGTAGTGCTCACTGCACAAATCACCAGGAAGATTGTGAGGGTCCCCAACTCCCATCAGGGATGTTAGCTTAAAGCTGGAATCTCTGAACTTATGCCCCACTTATCTCTGGAAATCCCAGTTGTTAATAGTTCTGGAGGAGCAGATGATGTCTTAAAGAGGTTTATGAGTTCCAGAAGGAAATAAGAAGAGAGTGCCAAGGTAGCATATACCACTGAGTTCTGCTCCCTTGGAGATTTTTTGTGACTGCTGGCCTCATCTCTTCATGACCCATCACCTCACTTCTCCAATTCTGCTTTGCTCCACCGTCCAAGATCATCTTGATTTCTGTTGTCATTTTTGTTAGACATTAAGTCTTTAAGTTTCAGAGTCACAGCATATCAGATTTGTAGTTTGCATTGAATTTTGGTCATTTTTCATTGTAATCATTTGTTTGGGCTAATAGTTTCTGTATCAGAAAACTGTTTTACGAGGTAACAAAGTCATTCTTGGGCACAAAGTTGTAAAAACTGTTTCCCAGGAAACAGATTTTGCTACAATGGAAGGTCTTCAAAAATATTTTTTAACATAACAATTTTTGCCAAATACCTATAGTATCATGTAAGGCCTGTACCCAGCAGCTACCTTAAAATTGAAAGAATATTGCATCTCTGGGACTGGAAAAACACTGACTTGAATAATTAATAATCATAATTCTTTAAAATGCAATGGTCTTCCTCTTAATAATGACTTGTTCTTGCTCCCTTTATAATCTGTTTCTAACTAATTAATAGAAAAAATAAAAAAATATGTAACCATGTAGTTAGGGATTTCAGATATATGTCTGTGGACCACCAGAAATTAACATGTTCAACCATGGCAAAAACAGTATGATTAAAAATAATTATAATCTCTCTCTCTGGGCATCATTAGTGGTAGTAGCATTCAGTTAAAATAGACCCAGAGGAGATTAATTATAATTTACTTGAGTTAAGAAGGTTAAAAATTGGAGCAGAATTTCCAGCCAACGTTGTATTAACTTACAATATTAACTTATTTTAATGGAAGCAGAGTGGGCAGATCTATTGCAATGAACATTACTTCGGTTGTACATGTCAAACATATTAAAGTATTACTTCCAAAGAGGATAGAAAAAAATGAACATTTTAAAACTTTATTTAAGGGAAGAAATTTGATTATTCTGTGATGTGATCTGAATAATAAATAGATTGCTTTTTTTAAAAAATTATCAAACGAATCCAATTATGAGCAAGAAGAGCCTACAAGTTGCTAAGAGGTGCTGTAGTAATAGTGTCCATGCCAAGTTCTTTGCATACATGGTCTCATGTCAGCCTCCTGCAAGTCTCAGAGGTGGCACTCTTATCCCTGCTTTATAGACAAAAATATGGTCAGAGCACTGCAATCACTCGGCCAGAGTCATCCAGCAGGAAGTAGCAGAGCCCAGGAGTGAACTCAGGTTTGTCTGAGTATAGAGTCTATTTTCCTAAGTCTATATAGCACCAACTCCTTCGCAGGCTGGTGTGGTTTCAGGGGTGCCAGAGGAGGCCCCCAGCTTGTGCAACACTGGGGAAAAGATCGCCTGGAACTTTGACATTAAAATCCAACCTTTAGAAATTCCTGCCTCTGATTCAAACCTGTGAGATATAATTTTCTGAGTATCAGAAAAATTGTGTGGAGGGATGGAAGAGGGAAGGGAGAGCCTCAAGTAGGTTGAGGAAGGGAAACCATGGACAGAGGAAAGGACAATGGCAACATAAAGCTGGAGGAAGTGGGAGCAAACAGCCCTCACCTTCTCCAGGTGTCCGGGCAACTGAAATCTAGAAGCCAATGGAGGCAGAGCTCCCTCAATGGCTGAGCTGACAGCAGTGCTGCTTAGAAACCTTGTTTGGAAATGGTGGTGGAAGCAGATGGGCTCAGTCTTCCTCAAGGTCAAACAAAGCCTCTGAGAAGACCTCACTCAAGATGGCGCTTTCATTTCCCCCAAATCTCTATAGTACCCTTAGCAGTGCAACTGTTATTTGGCTTCTAGTGAATGCAAGTGTGTTGGAGTCTAGGGAACACGACAAACATAATTTGGTGATGAAAAAGAGAACATTCTTGGCCAGGTGCAGTGGCTCACACCTGTAATCCTAGCACTCTGGGAAGCCAAAACAGGAGAATTTTTTGAGTTCGGGAGTTCGAGACCAGTCTGAGCAAAAGCAAGACCCCATCTCTATTAAAAATAGAAAAAAATAGCCATGTGTCCTGGCAGGCACCTGAAGTCTCAGCTACTCAGGAGGCTGAGGCAGAAGGATCTCTTGCCTGGGCAGCAGAGGGAGACTCTGTCAAGAAAGGAAGGAGGGAAGGAAGGAATGGAGGGAGGAGAAGAAGGGAAGGAGATATGGAGGGAGGGAGGGAAGAAGCAAGGAAGGAGAAAAAAGCAGAAAAAGAAAAAGAATATTTCATCATAAAGAACCTGTGAAAAAGGGGAGGAGGTGGAAGGCAGGCTGAGGCAAGAGAAAAAAACAAGAAGAATGTGTCTAATAAGGTGATTTAGTGACCATAAAGGTTTTTTCAGGCATTCTATAAGAAGATTGAACTTACTAGGAGAAACACATTTATTGAATTTGTGTTAGAATGCTACACTAGAGCTGGTCCCCATAAAGTGTATGGCTAGGGTGTTATGTTGGCCCTACCTCCTCCTTATCTTTGCACACGTTGTGCCCTCTGCCTGGAATGCCTCTTATATTCTTTACTTGTCCACCCTTTAAGACTTAGCCTAGAGATTTTCCCTCCAGAAAGTTTCCTGTGTTTTCTCCCCTCTCCCAAAATCCCTAGACAGGTGTGGATTGTACTGCTGAGTATATCCCCAATAACTTTGCCCTTACTACACCTAACATAATCTGAGTCTATGACTGTGTGTCTGGCTAAATTGACATTTGCTGAGATGCTGTATGTTATTCATCTTTGTATCCCTGATGCCTGGCACTTAGTAGAAGCTCAGTAAGTATTTACTACATTAATTTTGTTGTTTCTCCACACTCTCACTCCTCCCACTGCTGACTAATCATATGCACTTACTAAGAGTAATAATACTCCTATAATAATGAACATAGTCTGGGCATCAGACCTGAGTTCTAGTCCTCTTCAACCTCTCTGAACTTTAGTTTACTCATGTGTAAAGTGGAACTGATATCTCCCACCTTACTAAGCTGTTGTAGGGATTTAATGAATCTATTTTAATTCCCTGACACAATTTTTTGCATGTAGTAGGTGCCCAGTAATAATTAGTTTCTTTTAGTAAGAAATGATTGTAAAAGGTGACACAGGGCTCGCAAGGCTTGGGAATTAATTGCCTGGCTTTGATAATACAAAGTCTACAGCCCTCTGGGGGCTGCATGGGTAACCTGGGCTTAACCTCCCATGGTGTGCTCAACTCCAGCAGGACTCCTTAACATCTATGAAGGGGACACTGGGGAGCCATCCTAGGACACAACTGAGAGCCCACCACTACCTCCTTCCGGGAAGATGCACACCAAGGCAGGCTAATGAGAGCAGCCGTTGGTAAAAATAACCTCAAAACAGAAGACACTGAAGATGATTTTGCACAACAGGAGTGGGCATGAGAAGCAGCTCTATGGGGCGAGCATGTCTGTCTGTCTCACAGGAGTCCGGCTGGCCTGGTGTTGAGGTTTTCTTCCTCCCCTCCTCTCCTGCCACACTCCAATCCTAAGCCCTCTCCATCTCCAGCCTGGAAGAATGACTGCAATACTGAAGCTAGCTTAAAGGCCAAGCAAGGAAAAACACTGGGTAGGGAAGGGAAAGTTAGAAGGACTTGGGAAGTTCAGGGGCCCATATGGGCTGAGTGAATAGAGAGCACTTCTGCCTCCCCCCACCAAGAGAAAGGGGTTTCCTGAGAGACCAAGAGAGAGAATCTTTTCAACTGTTGTTTTAGTCAGAATCTCTCTAGATTCTGTGCCGAAGGTGAGCTCTGAGGAATCACAGTGATCAGGTTCAGGCCAAAGGAAAGAACAGTTCTAGATGGCCTTCTGGATTCAATATGAGTTAGTGAAACATTGTCGGCAAGGCGCTATGCCTTCCTGTCCTTCTGATGTTAAGAGAAAAGTCAGGACATTCAGCAGAGACTGCTAACTCTTCTCTGATATTTCCCCTGGTCTGTCCTTCCTCAGCAATAGACTCTCCTCCACATTCTAACTAATTATGTATCTGTCCAGAACAAAGACTACCTTTTCCAACCTACCCTATAGCTACATTTTGATGACACAGCAAAACATGCAACTTTCATGAAATGTTCTTAAAGGTAGGGGAAATGTCTGCCTCCTTCCGGCTGGCTTGGAATACGCGGATATGATGTATGGGACTGAAGCAGCCATATTAGACCATAAGATAAGATCTTCAGGTTGAGATAATAGAGTAAAAAGTTAGAAGGACTCTTGGTTTTGCAAGACCGTTGGAGTTGCTGTACCAGGTGGCAACACCTACCATGAAACAGAAACAAACTTCTACCTCTTACTTTAAATTTTCTGTCATTCATAGTCAAGCCTAATCTTAATGAACAAAAGGGGGTTCATAACAGTTTCAAAATCCTGCATTTCTGTGGGAAAAGGCAGTGTTAACTACGGATGTTGAGTAACATCTACTGAGTGCTTACTACGTCTCAGCCATTGTCCTAAGTACTTTAAATACATTAGTTCATTTAATCCTCAAAATAATCCCATGAAATAAGTGTCACATTATCCTTATTTTACAGTTGAGACAATAGGCATAAGGGAAACTGACCAACATTCTCTAGTTCACATCAAGAGTGATGTGATCACGAGTGATCTACACCCAGATCACCAGGCTTTACACTCAAACCACTGTGTTAACTAAAATGCAATCCTATCAGAGTCCCAAAAAGATTAAGTTTACTTGTTTCTTGCCCTTCTGTCTATCACTCAGGGGTGTTTTTGCCTTTTATTACTTTCAAAAAGGTGAAAATAAATGCATTACTTAATACAGCTTGGGAGGACCTTTTTGGAAGCATGAGGCCCATAATGGAAGTGGTTGTGTGGGGTGAACTGATAAAAAGGGATCCTTTAATCAATTGAGTACCCATACTCTAAATTGATGGTGACCAAACTTTCTGAATGGCATGCCCCACCAGCATAACACATGCATTGTAGATTTCTAGCTGTAGCCTTGACTTCCACACCCTAGATGCTAGTAGCACCACCCCTGAGCTCCAGCTATGACAATCCAAATGTTTGCAGACATTGCCAAATGTCCCCTGCAGGGCAACATCAACCCCTGTTGAGATGAAAGGAGAAGCCTTGGTAAGCCACAGTGGAGGGAGCTCTACTCTTGAAGCCAGAGAGGGCCCTGGAGGGGCTGGTTATGCACGTAGAGAGGCAGACAGGGCCAGACCCTGCAGGCTGAGAAGGAAGGAAATGAGCTGTCGGCTCCCTGGTAAAGAAAACAAGTACATGCAGAGAGAGGTGCTAGCATTTAGGACTATGACAGGATCTCATGACTCTTACTACTGGGATCCAAAAATTAAGAAATCAGCTTCCATAAAACCAGAGCCTGAGACAACATTAATGGAGCTTGGTTAGCACACGTAGCCCCTCCACCTCGGCTTCCAGGGCTGACAGGGGATGACAGATGAACCTGAGCGGAGCTGAGGACATGCCAAAGACTCTATTTAATAAATCAGCTGTCACTCCCCTGCATTTGCATTGTTAATGGCAGTAGCTAAACCCAGGGTGTTGCTGTAGAGACTTGTCCCTCTGATGCCTCCCTGTCTGAAACTTCCCGAGTGAGTTGGCACAGGGCAGCAGGGTGCTGGGTGGTTAGGTCTGAAGCACATTTTAAAATCAGCCTGGAGAGGAAGGTGGGTAAAATGTCCAAAATATCCAGCAGATGCTGTGAGGGCTTGGTATCCTCAAGAGAACCTCAAAGCCTGGGTCACAGGGCCCCTGAGGCAAAACTGCCCTTGAATGGGACACCAGGTCCTTCAGTACCCAAATGCATCCTTCTTTTCCCATTGAGCTCCCAAACAATCCATCATTAATTCGTTTGCTAATCAGTGGTGACCTCTAGTAAGTAAAAATTAACCTCTTTGGATCTCAGTTTCCTCTACTATATGTTAAGTCAACATTTCTTTGCTGGGGGGTGGGATTATTGAATATCAGAATCATCTAGGGAATTGCTAGATTATGTTTTAAGTCATTATATTTTAATGTCTGCATATCTTTGCCAACACTTGCTATTTTCTGGATTTTTTTTTTAACTTAATAGCCATCCTCATGAGTGTGAGGTGGTAGTGCCTCCTTACATCTTATACCTGAGCAGGGGTCTCACTCAACTCACTCTTGTCCCAGCCCTGCTCTGTTAAGTACAACTCATCACCCATTTGAGCCTCTGGTACTGACTGACGTATTTTCACATCCCTCACTTTGGCTGCTGTAGGGGAAAAATACTGTGCATTTGGATTAGAATCTTGGCTTACCACTCAGTAGCTATGTGACCTTGGACAAGGCACTTAACCTGGCTGTGCCTTAGTTTCTTCATCAATAAAAGAAGAAGAATTGTATTACCTGATAAAATTGTTGTGAAGAATATATAGATTAATATATGCCAAGCTCTTAGACATAGCAAGACTCATAACTATTTAAGTGATAACTACTATTATCATAGCCCTTACTTGCAGACGTAGCTATTTTTATTTTTTAAATAAACTTATCATTTTGGAATAATTTACATTTTTTTAATTGTAAGGATAGTACAATAACTTCCCAGATATCCTTTACCCAATTTCCTCTAATATTAACATCTTACACAAACATAGTACATTTGTCAGAACTAAGAAACTACCACTGGTACATTACTATTATCTAATTTATAGACTTTATTCACATTTACCAGTTGTTCCACTAATGTCATTTTTCTTTCCCAGGATCTGAGCCAAGGTACTACATTACACTTAAGTGTAGCTGGTTTTATATGTTTGTTTTGCATCATGTTTGTGTTTGTTACTTTCCTAAAAAGTGGTTTTAGGAGGTGGATTTTGAATGTCCCCAGATTGGTCAGGGTTGTCTAATTTACCATGATCTTTACCGTTCTGTCTTGTCAAGAGCCTGTGTTACATGTCTGCAGTTACCTGCCTGCCCCTGAGACCCATGACTCTATAGATTCTTAATTAGCTGATAGCTCAATACTTTCACTCTGAGAAGATATAATTTGGTGATTAATTCTTCTGGGTGTTCAAAAATCCTCTATTAAAATTCCAACATTCTCAGGTAGCTAGCCCATGTAAGCTGATCCACAGCAAAATATCTGAGCAGAAAATAGTTGATGTTGAAGAAGTTCCCATGAGAATAGTTAGCAACAAAGTGCCTGGAGGTGAGAACCCATACAGGTGGATGGAGAGACACCTGCAAGGGAGGGCTGCCAAGCACTAATGCTAGGCTTATCTATCTGGTGTCCTTGACTCTTGTGACCCATGATGGTCCCAATGTTACAGGTCTGTGAGCCCAGTGCAACCTACCATGATGCTGGTCTTGGGTCATTTTCTGGCTTTGCCTCCCCTTTTCTGGAATGTAGGTAACTCAGATCCTTGGTGGTGGATAGCAAGGCTAGAAAAAGCGCAGTCACCTTCAACAATTTCTTAAGGACCTTCTCTTTGCCCAGGTTAACACAGAATGCTAAGTAGGAATTTGAAAGTGAAAATCTGACATTTAAAATACAGTAGACCCTCCATAGTTGACCACTTCCCTACTCTGACTACCTCCTTACATTGACCTAATTTTCATAGACTAGATATACCCCACATGTATGTATCAGTATAGCAGGCCTAGTTCCTTATGTTGACCACCTCTGTGTTTTGACTGATTTATAACAGTCTGTTGGGTGGTCAGTTCACAGAGGTTCTACTGTAACAGCAGCACCAGTATTTTCAATCTTGTTTTTGATTAAAAAATAGACTACAATGGACTAGTTAATTTTCTTCTCCATGTCTTTATATATCTAGATGTGAACATCCATAACTCCAGATCAAAGTTGCTTCTTTTATATCTGGGTATTAGAGAAGTCCACTATTGACTAATATCACAAACGTTGAGTAAAAGATGAGAGAGTTGATTTTAAAAAAAGTAAATATGAGAGTTCCCCTAACTTGGATTCTTGCCATTGCTTATGGTTAGAGCTTACAAGATGTCTCCGACCTCAGCCACACAATTTCTTCCTGCCCTCACACTAGCCCCTTTCTTGGAGTTAGTGCACAGTTGAGTGATAGAATGAGTCAGAGAGACCCACCACTCTGTGACCTTGGGCAAATTACTCAGCCTCTGTGCTTCCCCTTCACCTGTAAAATGGGGATCATTGTGCCTGCATCCCAGGGCTGTTGAGAGGTTAAATAAAAGGCAGATGAGGTGAAACTCTCAAGGTGCTGAGTGCATTACCTGGCCTTTAATGAGTCGTGCACCATTTAGCTCTTGTTGTTTAGAAAGTTCCAGGAAAGGTGGCACCATCATTGCTCAAGTGGCAGCCAACACAGAGCAAGAGAATAGGCAAGGATGAAAAGGAGGCTCTTATGGAGGGTGGAGATCTATTATTTGGCACCAGCCACTTTCACACAGAGCAGCTTGTTATTTCTGACAAGCACCGTGAAACTGTCCATTTGCCAAATGAGAAACGTTAAACTCAGAGAGCCCAAACGATGCACCAGCAGCCTCACAGCCAGAGAGATGTGTGACTGGCCTTGACGTGTGGGAGAGGAGTAGTTAGGAGTATGGACCCTGGGGTCAGAATGCCTGAATCAAATCCTGTCTGCTGGCGATGCGACCTGAGAAAAGTCTTTTCAGTTCTGTGTCTCAGTTACCTCAAGGGTAACCATACCCAGTTTGTGGCACTTTGTTGTAGCTGCCCCTAGGGAATGAATACCACAAGCGAGGGTGACAATAATACCTCACAGGGTTATGGCGAAGCCCCAGGAAGAGTGTGTGAGGGACTTGATAGTCCACAGTACTGTTTATAAGTGTCTGAGGAGAAAACAAACCCTTGGCAATGCAGACTTTCTCAGCTCTTTGGGTACCGAACTGGGAAACACACTCCTTCCTTACCCTCATTTTACAAATGAGAAAACAAAGCCCATGAAAATAGAAGCATTTTTTTTTTTTTTTTTTGTCTGAGTTTAGGAAATAAAATTAGGGGGAGGAGATTAAAAAAAAAGAGTACCTGAAATAAAAACAGAAGAAGACAGATGGAATGGAAGCTAGACAGGGCGTCCACAGAAGTGTGAAGGCTGAGAAGGTTAACAAAACAGTGATGTCATTTCTGACAGAATACCGGAAAGAACCGAGCTGGCTGTGTTGTCAAGCATGTCGGAGGCTGCCGGTAGCCCGCCCACTGCAGAGCCCGTGTGCCAGCTTTCCTCCAAACCCACTCAGCCATATTTGGGGGACATTCTGATCCAGCCCCTTGAGAGGATGAGCTCTGTGCTCCCCGCTTTCCAACTGGCTTCACGGTCTGTTCCCAGTCCTAGCTGTCCTGTCCCTGTACACACCGACCAAGTTGGGGTGTGTGTCCCCATGGAAAAAGCACCTTTCCAGAAAGCTGGGGGCCCAGGGATCGGCAGATGCTGTTGCACGCCTTGAATCTTTCCGTTTGCACTACTGGCCAAGCGATTCCATGTGGCCTGAGCAGGTCTGTAGTCAGTGACCCGCAGAATGACTCCAAGGCAGATGGCAGGAGGAGCAGACAGATAAGAATGCAGGGAGGCCGGAGAAGCTGCGGGACGGGAGGCGGCAGGACTCAGGTTTGTCATCTCTGCAAACATCTGCAAGGGGCTGACCCACACGTACACGCCCACCCACACATGAAGCGTGTGGGGCAAGTTCACCCACCCGTTCCCCTCTGGAAGCTGAGGTCACCTCCTGAGTTCTTTCCTGTGTATGCCTGGAGGTGGCAGGCCGTTTGATCTCCTGCAGGTGACCTCTGAGCGGCCTCAGGTGCAGGCTGAGACCACAGAGGATTGTGGCCACAAGGTGCAGCTTTTACCTGCAGTGGGTGGAGCCCCACTCCAGCTGCCCGGGCAGGGCCCAGACCAGATTTCCCCAGCTGCTGCTCACTTCGCGTTACCTCATCCTACTCCAGGAAAGCAATTCGCGAAATGTGGCAGCTGAGGAAACCTTGATGCTTTGTTTATAGATACATTCACACAGCATTTTCTGTGATATTGGGATGTACTTTCGGGGTCTGAAACACACTCCTCTGCTTCCCCGGATGCCTACCTAGAATGTGCGAGGCAGGCAGGGCAGGGAGGCAGAGTAGAAAGGCTAATCATCTTTTGACAAAAATTCTGGGAGACCTTCATTTTTTAGAGTTTGAAAAATTATGTTACAAGCAGCAAAATCCACCCTTTTTAATATACAGTTTTATGACTATTAACTGCATACGTGAGTGCGCCATCACAATTAAAATACATATAGTAGTATAGTTCCAGCTCCAAAATGTTCCCTTGTGCTCTTGGTATGGGTTGAATTGTGTCCCCCCAAATTCCTATATTGAAGCTTTGACCCCCCACTACCTGAAAATGTCACCTTATTTGGAGATAGGGTCTTTACAGAGGTAATTGAGTTTGTGGGGGTGAGAAGAAATTTCTCCTTTGTCCTGGAAGGTTCACTGAAAGATTAACTCACAGTAAGGCAGAATAATAAGAGAAAGAGATTTATTAATGTTTATCATGTCCACAGAGAGAATCCCAGAGTGATTACCCAATATCCCAATGGGGTTCAGAAATTTATACTGTTGTTTTAAAAGGAAGGGAAAGATGAAGAACATAAGTAATTCTGGGCAGTGCCTGTGGTTCAGTGAGTAGGGCGCAGGCTCCATATACCCAGGGTGGTGGGTTCGAACCTGGCCCCAGCCTAACTGCAACAACAACAACAACAAAAATAGCTGGGCGTTGTGGCAGGCACTTGTAGTCCCAGCTACTTGGGAGGCTGAGGCAAGAGAATTGCCTAAGCCCAGGAGCTGGAGGTTGCTGTGAGCCTGTGAGCTGTGATGCCACAGCAGTCTACCAAGGGTGACAAAAAAAAAAAAAGAAAAAAAAGAAAGAACATAAGTAATTCTGCTTAGGGGCAATAAATGGTTATTAGGGAGGATGAATAGATACTTGGGAAATGAATGGACAGGGGGGAAAAGATTGACTTATAAATAATTATCTCTGGAATACAAATTAGCTAGAGAAACAGGTATTATATTTAAAATGATTTGGGTCAGGTCTGGCTGTATTCTTGGTCTTTTTCTCCTGTAATATATTGAAATAAAAAGGAGGGTAAGGGAGGTCATTTTTTTTTTTTTTTTGATGAGTCCGTCTGGTTTATGCAAATAGAAGGGAAAGCCCCTTTCTATGCCTGGTGATCTCTGAGGCCTTTAATTCAAAATACTCTTCATACCAAGGAGTCATATTCTGAGGCAAAATTTCCTGAGCTCCTTCAAGTTCAAATGAGCTCATTAGGGTGGGGCCCAACCTGATATGACCGGTGTCCATATGAAAAGGAAAATTTGGACACAGACACACACAGGGAGAACCCCTTGTGAACATGAGAACAGCCAACTGCAAGCAGAGGTGAGAGGCTGGGACAGGTCTTTTCCTTATAGCCATTAGAAGAAGCCAACCCTGCCAATATCTTGATCTCAGATTTCTGGCCTCCAGGACCATGAGAGGATACATTTCTGCTATTTAAGCCACCTAGTTTGAGGTAGTTTGTTACAGCAGCCCTGGGAAATGTACAACACCTTTATGGTCAATCACCTGCCCTGCAATCCTGACCTTGGCAGCTGCTGATCTGATTTTTGTTCCTATGGTTTTGCTTTTCCCACAATGTCATATAAATGGAATCACATACACACTGTAGGTAGCCTTTAGAGTCTAGCTTCCATCATTCAGCATAAATCTTTTTGAATATTCACATATAAACTTTTGTGCGTGTCAACCTAAGTCTTCATTTCTCTTGTATAAATACCCAGGGGTGGGTTTCCTGGGTCAGAGGGTAAGTGTATGTTTAAATGTGTAAGAAACTACCAATCACTTCCAAAGTGACTGTTGCATTTTGGCATTCCCGGTAGCAACGTATGACATTTAAGTGTTTCACATCCTCATTGCACTTCATGTTACCTGTTATTTTCTTTTTTCCAGACTGCTACATAGAATGTATATCATACTTTGGTTTGAATTTTAATTTTCCTAATAACTAAAATGTTGAGAATCTCTTCATGTGACTATTTGCCATCTATGTAACTTCTTTTGTGAAGTATCTATTCATATCTTTTCTCCTTTTTTTAATTGGGTTGTTTGTTTTCTTAGTATTGAATTTTGAGAGGATAAAAATCCTTTATAAAATATTTTTGACCAGTCTGTGGCTTGGCTTATCTATTTTCTCACTAGTATCTCTTGAAGAGCAGACGTTTTTAATTTTTGATGTAGTCTAATTTCTCAATTTTTTTCTTTTATGGTTTATGTTTTTATCATATCTAAGAAATCTTTGCCCAACCCAAGGTCAGAGAGATTTTCAGAGCATTTGCTTTTCCCTGAGAAGCCGATGATATCATCTAATTCATTTATCCTTTCTCAGCCTTAGTATATCCATCTGTGAAATGTGGAGATTGAAGCAAAAAGATATTTTTCAAACTTTTTGGAAGAAAGGAGCCTAATTTTAACTGAGACTAGGCACAGTAGCTCAGTATAGAAAACTAATATAAGTGCACCTGGGGCTGCGGCCTACTGTGGTCCCTCTCACATGTACACAAATCCCTTGAGGACCTTGTGAATATGGAAATTCTGATTTATAAGCCTGAGATAAGGCTGAGGTTCTGTGTTCTATCAAGTTCTAGATATGCCCACTGCTGGGACCTCACTTTAAGTGGCAAAACTCCAGAGTACTCTCAATGCCAAAGCGTGACGTCTGCCTTTGTCAACACAAGACTCTGGAGTTCTACAGCATGTTTCTTCTAAGGAGAGCAAAGTTCTTCTCTATCAGTGAATCTCTTTTCCTCCTTGCCATCTACCTCATTATTATCCCCAGTCAATCGAGGGGTACAACGAGGCCCAGATTTGGGCCAAGTTCACTGGAACACAGCAGAACCAGGTAGAGAAGGATGCTACCAGCAGCTGGGGACTAGCACCACCATGAACTATGTGGTAAAGTCATTATAATACTAAGAACTTGTTCTGTCACATCAGAAACCTTAAACAGCTTAAGGGAAAGGGGGAAAGAAAGTTTTGGCTGTAACTGAAAAGTCTGAGGTTAACGCTGGCTTCAGGTGTGGTCATGTCTAGGCCCTTAGATGATATCATTAGGAATACAGCTCTCTGACAGTTTTAGTACTGTTCTTCTTTATTTGGTTTCACGCCCAGGAAGGCTGTTCACATGCCATGGTGTGGAGACCACTAGCTGGAAAAAGGAAACAAGAGTCTGTAGCTCAGCTACCCAGAAAACATTCTCATTGTGCCTTTGACGCCATAATTTCTTCTTAGCACTCAGCTTGTTTCCCATCTCCTTGGACACTCTTACAGTTTCTTCACCTCCAACACTCAGGATTTTCATGCTCCCTTCCCCAATCAGATGAACATATTTGTATTTCAATGCTAAAGACTTACATTACTACCCACCCCAGAGTTACTTGGACTTTAAGTGACAATTGCAACAAAGGACAATACTTGACACAAAGTAATAGAAAGAATGGAATTTCAGGCATTGGGGGATTTTTTTTCCCCCTAGGAGAAGAAGGTCTCTTTGGTACAGCCAAATCAAGCAACTGGTTTCACTGACCCATGAACATGGCCAAGGTCATAGCCTTCCAGCCCTAGAGCAATCCCTTCTGTCTGGAGGTGGCAATGCAAACAGGTAGAGTCACAGCTGGGCTGTTAAAGGCAATGTCAGGAGTGTTTCGGGAGGAACCCCTAAAAAGAAGAACAGGTGGCAAAGCTTGCTTAATTATCAATGTGAAAAGCCTGTAAATTGAGACCTCAGAAGGGGAGCATTCTTGCTTTGTTTCCAGCAGACAGAAAAGACTGGTTGGGGCCTGAAAGCCATCAACTTTAGTCACCCAGGTGGTTAGAAACACCCCCCCACACACACAACTGTTGGTCTGTAGAAACAGGCCCACTCAACTCCCAGGAGAAGTAGGATGATTCTGACCACAAAGAACCAGTTCTGGCCTGAGATGGGAACATTTTTTTGTGGGATCTAGTTGATGGTCTGTAATGTCAGGTTAAGCTGATAGGGTATTTTATTGAATGACACAAATTCCGGTGTCAGTAACAGTACCCCAGTGTCAATAGTGAATGTAAATAGATTGTCTTATAAAAATGAGAAGATATGTGCACAGTGTCCCAACCTCCCCCCTTCTGAGCATATGAGCTATGAGACCACACTTGGCACCCGGAGGCACCTCTCACTCCTTAACTGAGTGTGCACAATAATCCCCTTTATGAGATGCCTGCCAGCCTGCAGGGAAAGAGCACTCGGTATGTGTAGTTTTTCTACAGTAGTAGAGTATGCGGCAATCATTAACCTGAAATGGCATTTACTGTGATGAGATGGTGGTGTGTGCTGCTCTCCTTCGCTATCCCTCCAGCAAACAGAATGTACTGACTCTAAAACAGGTAGGACCAGTTGCTGCCAGGCCCTCAAAGACACAGTGTTCTACTGTGGAATTAGCCATGCATAATGGGCCCATTGAATCGGGCAGCAGATACTCTTCTCTCTGGGCCCCGAAGACACAGCAGTTGGGCCTAGACCTCCAGGCCTGGTGGGTAGGTTTGGATTTCTAAATGGGCTTTATTCACTCACTCAAAGAGAAAGTTCCAAAGCTGAGCCCCAAACCCTGGGAACTGAGCTTAACGCATCAAATGAATTCTACTAAGATAAGATTTTATCACCTGAGGGTCTTTTTGCCTGATGGCTTGGTGTGTTGAGGGCAAGTCAGGCTTTAGGAATAGCCAGGGTTGAGGTGAGGGAAAAGACAGAGGAATCAGGTAGTTCACTCAAAATTACACAGCCATATGGGCTTCCTGATTCTTGGTTTTGGCCTTTTTGGAGGCCCAATTAGCAACTACCTTTGCTTAGAAAGTTCGGTTCCAAGCAAGGCTCCTCATGCCAGGAGTCCAGGCACTGTGGAACCTTCCTTGTGTACCTAATACTTACTTGGATAGAGGAGGAGCAGTGCATTTAGGGAACTTGGAATAGGGGAAGGTGGGTTCTAGTCTGGCCTCTGTGGCCCCCAGGTAGTGATGGTTTGGGATCTCTTCACGTCTTTGAACCTTGGTTTCCTCATCTGCAGAGATAGAAAGAAGGCCAACATGGATGATCTCCAGGGTGGGCCATAGCACTCATATCTGTAGCTAGCACTGTACCAGGGTCTCTGGGGGAGTGTGATGGGAAGGGTTGGGCAGAGGTGAAGATGCTGACAAAGAGATGGAAGCCACAAAACACACGACTAGTTTGGACCAGTGCCTAGTTGGAACCCTCCTAAGAAATGAAAAAGTGCTAATTAGAGTTTTAGAGCCCACTTTATCTAGCTCTTTTCATCTTCAGACCCTGAATCATCTGATCGAATGATTCTCATGGCCACAGGGAGAGTTGGTGGCAGATCAGCCTCCTGCCTGCAGCTCTGTCCACTGATCCATATATGGCCACTTGTGCTTAGTGGCTGGTACCTAGACCCCACTTCAGTCAACAGCAGCAGCAGGAATCAGATTCCTGTGGACATCTAGCAGTTCTGTGATAGCAATGACTAAGCCCATCACCTACATCAGCCTCATTAATTCTCTTTTATTACAAATCTATGACAGGTGTGTTCTTCTTGGTTTCATGTTAAGAGGTGAGAAGCAAGGTTGAGAAGGTGATTTGCCCAAAGTCACAAGGTTTAAAATGTGAACCCAGATGTCCAGCTGCAGAATCTGTTCATGTAATCGTTGCACCACGACACCTTGCTTTGCGGAAGGATGTGAAGCCCTGGGCTCTAATTTAGAGTTATGGAAATACTCCATAAAGATAGTGTTTTAAATAACCTTGGCATTTTTGATTAAAAGACCAGTTCCTTATGGTCTATGGCTGTTTTTTATATCCTAGGAGAAGGCCCTGGACACAAAGCCCAGTTGTTTTCCTCTCATGTTCCCAAGCTCCCCCACACACACACAAAAGTGGTATTTCTTCTCCTTCTCCAATGTGGCCAGGCAGGCTAGCACACTGGATCTGGCCAGTGGGTGATCCCACCCACAAGGCATTCATCTAGGAGCCTTCAAAGAGGAAGAAACATCACGATCACTCTCTGGCTCCTGATGCTAATGCAGACAAGACATCAGCCTCAAGATCCTGAAAGCTCTTATCCAATGGAGATTCGGTTTCTGTTTCTGTGTCTTCCCATGACAGCTGGTGTTGAAGGTTGGGAAGAAGAGATGGAGATGCTGGAGTGGTTAGTGATTAGCTTGATAATTCTTACCAGGGTGCAACTGTCATTTTCAAAACGACGTGATCAACTTCAAGCACTTTTCACTATCTTGTACAGAAGAGACTCATTCCTGGCATAATCCTCAACATTGATAAAGGAGGAGTGTGCCTATTTTCCAAAGGGCTAGGCCGAATCTGGCCCTAGGAGATGTAGCAATTGACATTCTGTCCCAGAAGCCCAGGGTGAAGTCAGAGAAAGAGACCAAGTTGCCTGATGCACTGCCAAGTACCTTCTTTTTTCTAGGGTATCATGACATGATCATACAATGTGCCTCCTATGATACTCAATTCTAGGAAAAGTGCTTAGCACTAGATGACCTCGGAAGAGAATGTACCCAGAGCCACGTGACCCCTTGGGGAAAATCTGAGGTAGAGTCTCTTCAGCTCTTCAGTCTTACATGCAACTGACTTGGAAAGTAACTGGTACTTATGGAGCCAAAGCTCATGAAATGTAGCCTCTGAGGTTTTTGATTTGTCTTAAAAAGACTGTGTCCTCACCAAATGCTGCCACTGGAGCACCTCTTCTTCAAATAAGCCTTCCCATAACCTCCTGGGGGTCTCCCTAGTAGTTGTTATGCCAATAGCAAATTAAATAATTAATTTGATAATAATTATTTATTTGATATCAGTCACCTTTTCCAAGCTGTTGCTCCAACAGGAGGTTTAGTGTCTGGCTGATTCATCAGCTAGTACAGTGATGGCACCTATTAAGCATTCAATAGACTTTTGTTGGTCAAGTGCAATGGCTCATACCAATAATCCAGCACTTTGGGAGGTCAAGATAGGAGGATACCTTGAGGCCAGGAGTTTGAGACCAGCCTAAGAAACACAGTGAGAGTGAAAAAATAAAAATAAGATAAAATAAAAAGCTGAATGTGATAGTACACATCTATAATCCCCCTGGGGCAAGGGTATTGCTTACACCCAGGAGCTAGAGGTTGCAGTGAGCTATGATTATGTCATTTCACAAAGGATCTTTGTATCTTTGTCTTAGGAAGAGAAGTTCCTGCCAAAAGACCCTAACTTGAGATGCAACCTGTAGAACGTACCCCAGTACCCCATATAAAAGAGGTCTGTAACTGCCCCTAAGTGCAGACTCACCTTTGCACTGCCCAGCAGGTTACCCTCCCCTTTCAGTAAACCTGACCTGATCCTCTCCTCATCTCTGGGCACCACCTTTTATGCTTTCCAGGCTGCATGAGAAGACATTGAGGACTAGAATCCAAGACCCGCAGCTTCAATTCATTCATCAGGGGATACCTTTAGTTTCTTCTCTTGGCTCAAACTACATAAGATACTAGATCTCCTGTGGCATCTTCCCATTCCTCTGCCTCCAGATATAGCTGAAATCTATTCACTTCTCCATATCCCTATTCCCACTATACAAGGCCAAATCACCGTCACCTCTTGTCTGGAATTCAGGAGTTTCCTGAGTCTTTCAGTTGTTCCCTATCTCCTCTTCACTCTTTTCTACATATAAAGCTGGAGTGAGCTTTTAAAAATGTGTACCATAGCATGTCATTTCACTGCTTAAAGCCCACCAGTGGCATCCCCATTGTAACCACAGTCATTCCTTCCCAAGACCACAAGCCTTATCCAAATTCCCCTACACTCCTGCATTCACTAGCTGTACTGTACCCAGGCTGACTTTTCGTTGTTCTTTCTGTTGCTCAAACATTTTAAGTTTGTAGTTTCTTTTGCCTGGAACACTTCCTGGAAGGTCTGCCCATCCTTTTCAAACAATGTCACCTCCTCTGACCATCCTGTATAAATTAGTCCTCCCATGCCCCTGCTCCTGCCCCTCTCTCTGTTACATTTTTCCATGTTGATGCTTTAGCATGTATCACTCTCTGAAATTATCATTTTTTACTTGTTTTCTTGTATATGATCCATCAAATCAGACTCTAATTTGAGTGCCAAGAAAATGGAAACTTTGTCTGGTTCACTGTTATGTGTCCAGCACCTCATATTTATTAATTGAGTTAGATGAATGAATTAAGGTTTGTAATCACACCCCTTTAATTGGAGGCACTACCATTGATTTGCTCCTTGAAAGTGGTGGCTAAGAATGAACACATATATGATACTAGAAGATATTTATGGGCAGCACCGGTGGCTCAAAGGAGTAGGGCGCCAGCCCCATATGCCAGAGGTGGCGGGTTCAAACCCAGCCCCAGCCCAAAACTGCAAAAAATAAATAAATAAATAAACATTTGCTAACAGAAAAAAAAAGAAAGGTGCTCAAATAGGTCAGTGATTCCCCAAATTGGCTAGCATAAGAATCAGGCGAGCTGGTAAAAATAAAGTTTCCTGAGAGACACCCAGTGCCTACTGGATCAGAACATCCAGGGGTATTGACAATTGCTGGCTATTGACAGAAAGTGGGCCAGTTTGGAAAACCACTGAGAGATAAGATACAAAGCCAAGTACATGTTCTTGCCCTAAACCTGGTATCAGCATTTCTGGGAAATAATCTTAACCACAGAAAAGACTTTATGTACAAAGATATTTATCTCACTTTGTGTATAAAAGTGAAAATTTGAAAATAACATAAGTGTCTAAGAGTAGGGAAGTGATTAAAGAAACCATGTTATAGTGACTTGATGGACAGTAAAGTTAATGCTTATGAATAGTTTTCTATATGGAAAAGTAAGTATGACTTCATCACGTCAGAATGTTGAATTATTTATTTGGTATGATAGGTGTTAAATGTACAACAGGTTCTGGTAGTTGACTACAGGGACTGAGATTCTACCACTGACCAAGTATATGACCTTGAGCCACTAAACTTCTCTGTGTTCATTTTCTCACCTTTAAAATGGGGATAATTACAGTATCTGGCTGAGAGTTATAAGGATTAAATGATTTAGTACATGTCATATCTTATGCCCTCAAAGACATCAGATTTATCTATATATATATATACACATATACTTAGACATATATAATATATAGACATATAGACATATAATAAATATGGTAGAAGACTAGAAAAAATTATATTAAAATTCTAAAAGGAATGATGTTAAGCTTGTTGGATAAGAGACATTGTTTTTTCCATTCTCCATGATGTGGTTTTATGATCTCTACAACTTACTAAGTATAATGATAGTCAGGTATAGCATTAGAATGGGGAGAGGGGACAGAAAGAAGGCAAATGTATTCAAAAAATCATTGCAAATATAAAATTTCACATTAAAATATAAAATGCAGGCTCAGCGCCTATGGCTCAAGTGGCTAAGGTACCAGCCACGTACACCTAGGCTGGCAGGTTCGAATCCAGCCTGGGCCCACCAAACTATGACGGCTGCAACCAAAAAATGGCCAGGCATTGTGGCAGGCGCCTGTAGTCCCAGCTAGTTGGGAGGTGGAGGCAGGAGACTCGCTTGAGCCCAGGAATTGGCGGTTGCTATGACCTGTGATGCCACAGCACTCTATCCAGGGTAACAGCTTGAGGCTCTGTCTCAAAAAAAAGATAAATAAATAAAATATAAAGTTGATAAAAAATTATATTAATCACATATACAGAACCTGTTTGCCTAAGCTGATCTACCTACTGAATAGCCACACTGCATCTGTAACTCAGAAGAGTCTGACTCTAGAACACATGCTCCTTGCTTTGATATGCCACATTGTTTCTCCGAAATAATGTTTTTACATCTCCAGTTGGGTAACTTTTAGCTATTCATGTATTTATTTAATTAGTACTCATTGAATGCCTCCTTGCAGGGGAACAGCTCTGCCCTGGCACCCCAGCAACTTTGCATGTATTCACATAGGCCACACGATCCGAGGCTTGAACAGCAACTTTTGGAGTCTTGGTAAAATGTCTTGTGTACAGACACCTTGGTAAGGTTCTGTAACTGTAGTATTTCAGTGTCTTACAGATGTGTTTATGTCAACGTGCGGTGGTATCTTGCTGAGTGTGGTTCATTAGTGTTGTTGTGTATTTTTGTATGCCATACAAGCACAGCTCTGATGGGCATTCCAGAAAGAATCCCAAATCCCTGCTTTGAGGAGTAGTCTAGGCGCTGGTGCCAGTGCAGTTTCCCAAGGGAAGTACTTTGAAGGCGACCACAGGAATATTCAGAAACGAGGTAGGTAGCAATTTTTCTAGGATGAGTTCATGAACTTAATTTTCAGATCTTTGTGTATTTCAAATGTGTAATGTAACGTTTTTGTGTGTATATAAATTATGAAATGATTACTGCAATCAAGTCATCTCATATAATTCTGTCAGTTTTTGCTTCATGCATTTTGGGACTCTGTTTAAGTATGTATATGTTTATATTATAATTACATATTCTTAATGGATTGACACTTCTATTATTATAAAATTCTCCTCTTTGTTTCTAGTAACAACTTTTGACTTAATGTCTCTTTTATCTGATATTAGTTAGCCGCTCCCACTCTTTTTAGGTTATTGCTTACATGCCAGATGGTTTTCATCATTTTACTTTCATCATATTTATGTCTTTGAATCTAAAATGGGTCTTTTGTGACTACCATATAATCATATCATTTTAAAATCTATTCTATAATGACTGCCTTTTGATTGGAGTATTTAATCTATTCAATACTTACATTTAATGTAATTATTGGTAAATTAGGATTTGGGTGTACCGTTTTGCTATCTGCTTTTTATATGTCTTTTTGTTCTTCTACTCTTGATTGCTATTTTATCTTGTGTCAAAAATATTTATTAGTTTTCTTTTAATTTTAATTAAATTTTAATTTTCTTATTACATGTATTTTATATAGTGTGTATGTATACAGAGAGTGCCTCCAAAATGTATACACATTTTAAGATAGGAAAAAACTGTATTTACATTGTAATACTCACTATATATCAATAACAAAAGATGAACACAAGTCATGTTTGAGCACCTCTTGTAATTGTAGACATCAAATGTGACTTAAGTATTACAATTTTAATACAAAAAGAGAGAGACAAATAGAGGGAGAGAGAGAATTTTTTAGCAGTTGCCCAGGAAGTTAAAATTATCATCTTAATTTAAACAATTTGTACTATTATTCTCATACAAATTATATCCTTATACATTATAAGCCCCCAAACATAGTTTTATAATTATTGATTTACCTTTCAAATCACATAGCAAAAGAAGAGTTCCAAACAAAATGCATGCGTGTATGTATTGTATTTACCTATAGAGTTAACTTTACTATGCCTGTTATTTCTTTGTGTGTATTTGTTACCATATAGGTTATTTTCATTTCAGCCTGAAGGACTTTCTTTAGTATTTCTTGTAGGTCATATCTTCTAAAATTTTCCAGTTTTTGTTCACCGAATATCTAATTTCCTATTGTTGTCATTATTATTTTTAATTGTCACATAATAGCTGTACATATTGATGGGGTACAGTGTGATATTTATCGATAGGCACATATATGAAATGTATAATGATCAAATCTTAGTAATTAGTAAATTCATCACCTCAAACATTTATTATTTCTTTGTATTGGAAACATTTAAAATCTGCTATTTTAGCTGTTTGAACAATAATTATTGATTATAGTCACCCAAGAGTGCTAGGGAACACTAGAATTTATTCTTCCCATCTAGCTGTATCTCCGTATTTGTTAAGCAAACTTTGGTTATCCCTCCCTCTTTCCTTTCCCACCTCTAGTAATCACTATTTACTCTCTACTTTGAAGAGAATGACTGTTTTTAAACTTCTACATATGAATGAGAACATGTGACTTTTATCTTTCTGAGCCTCACTTGTTTTACTTCACATATTGTCTTGTGAGCGCATCCGTGTTGCTGTAAAAGGCAGATTTCATTTTTTAATGGCTTTAAAAAGCATTCTTTTATGTATCTATGCCGCATCTTCTTCGTCCATTCATCTGTTAATGAACATTTAGGTTGATTCCAGATCTTGTCCATTGTAAATAATGCTGCAAAGAAGATGAAAATGTGATTATCTCTTCAACATGCTAATTTCCTTTCCTCTGGATATACAACAAGTAGTGGTTTTTCTGGATCATATGATAGTTCTATTTGTCATTTTTTGAGGAATCTCTATACTGTTTTCCATGATGGCTGTAATAATCTTCATCCCTACTAACAGTGTAAGAGTTTCCCTTTTCCCAAATCCAGGCCAGCATTTGTTATTTTTTTGTCATTTTGATAATAGCTGTTCTAACTGGGGTGAGATCATATCTCATTTTTGCTTTGATTTGTGTTTCCCTGATGACTGGTGATACTGAATATTTTTTCACACACTTGTTGGCCATTCATATGTCTTCTTTTGAGATGTCTATTCAATTCATTTGCCCATTTTAATTGGAATATAGGTATTTTTTGTTGTTCAATTGTTTGAATTCCTTATATATTCTGGATATTAATCCCTTGTCAGATTAAATCGTTGCAAATATTTTCTCCCATTTTGAAAGTTTATTCACTCTATTAATTATTTTCTCTACCATATAGAAGCTTTTTAGTTTAATATAAGCTCATTTGTCTACTTTTACTTTTCGTTGCCTGTGCTTTTGAGGTCTTATCCATAAAATGTTTTGCACACAACAACATTCTAAAGTGTTTACATCTGTTACATCCTTTCCTCAATTGATCCATATGTTTTCATGTAGTAATTTCATCATTTTAGTTCTTATATCTAAATCTTTAATCCATTTAGGGTTGATTTTTGTATATGGTGAGAGATAGGGTTTTAGTCTTATTTTTCTATGGACATTGAGTTTTCCTGGAACCATTTAATGAAGAGACTATCCATTCCCCTTGTGAATGTTCTTTGTGTGTTTATCAAATATCAGTTGACTGTCAAGACATGGATTCATTTCTGGATTTTCTATTCCACTTCATTTTTCTATATGTCTGCTTTAATGTTGATACTATGCTATTTTGGTTATTGTACTTTCATAGTATATTTTGAATTCTGATGGTGTGATGCCTTTGCCTTGTATTTTTTGCCCAGGATTGCTTTGACTATTTGGGGTCTTTTGTGGTTCCATATGAATTTTAAGATTGTATTTTTCTATTTCTGTAAAGAATCTTGTTGGTATTTTGATAGAGATTGCATTAAATCTATGGAACACTTTTGGTACAATAGTTATTTTCACAATATTAATTCTTTCAATCTATGTATATGGAATATCTTTCTAGTATGCCTTTGTGTCCACTCAATTTCTTTCATTATTGTTTTATAGTTTTCCTTGAGGAGATTTTTTTTTCACCTCCTTGATCTATTTTATTTCTGGGTATTTTACCTTTTTTGCGACTATTAAAAAATGGGATTGCTTGCTTGATTTCTTTTTTTTTCTTTCTTTATTCTTTTTTTTTTTTTTTTTTTTGCTAGCTGCTGTTCATGCATAGAAATGCTACTGATTTTTATATGTTAATTTTGTATCTTGCAACTTTACTGAATTTATTTATCAGTTCTAACAGTTTTTTGATGGAGCTTTTAGGTTTTATATATATAAGATTATGTCTGAAAAGAGGAATAATGTGACTTCTTCTTTTCCCATTTCAATACCATTATTTCTTTCACTTGCCAAATTGATCTGGCTAAGACTTTCAGTACTATAGTGAATAAAAGTGGCAAAAGTGGGCATCCTTGTCTTGTTGCAGATCTTAGAAGAAAAGCTTCTAACTTTTTTCCTTTCAGTATGATGTTGGCTATGGATTTGTCATATATGGCCTTTATTATGCTGAGATACATTCCTTCCATAACTAACTTGTTAAGAGTTTTTTTAATCATAATGTTAAATTTTATCAAATGCTTTTTCTGTACCTAGTGAAATGATTATATAGTTTTGTCTTTAATTCTGTTAATGTAATGTGTTATATTTATTGATTTGTGTATATTGAACCCTCCTTACATCCCTGAAATAAATTTCACTTGATCATGACAAATGATATTTTTAATTTACTGAATTGAATTTGCTAGTATTTTGTTGAGGAATTTTGCATATGTTCATCAAGTGTATTGGTTTATAGTTTTCTTTTTTGTTGTTGGTGTGATATTATCTGGCTTTCGTATCAGAGTAATCCTAATCTCATAGAATGAGTTTAGAAGTATTCCCTCATCTTTAATCTTGTGGGAGAGTTTGAAAAGAATCAGTATTTATTTTTCTTTAAATATTTGCTAGCATTAGGTGCTGAAGCAATTAAATTCTAGGCTTGTCTTTAGTGGGAGACTTTTTTTCTTTTTTCTTTTTTTTTTTTTAATTTTTATTAAATCATAATTGTGTACATTGGTGCAATCATGGGGCACAATGTGCTGACTTTATATACAATCTGAAATATTTTCATTGAACTATTTAACATAGTCTTCATGGCCTTTTAATCACTATATGAAGACATTTACATTCTACATTTAGTAATTT
>CAUYRH010019776.1:0-13572 GCA_963574655.1 Perodicticus potto | reverse complement strand
TCATGTTTACATGGATGGAGCTGGAACATATTCTTCTTAGCAAAGTATCTCAAGAATGGAAGAAAAAGTATCCAATGTACTCAGCCCTACTATGAAGCTAATTTATAGCATTCATATGAAGGCTATAACCCAATTATAGCATAAGAATATGGGGAAAGTGGCGAGGGAGGGTAGGGTAGGGGGGAGGATGGGTGGAGGGAGGGTAAATGATGGGGCTACACCTATGGTGCATCTTAGACAGGTTCAGACAAAACTTACCAAATGCAGAATACAAATGTATTCATACAATAACTAAGAAAATGACATGATGGCTATGTCAAACAGATTGATGAAAATGTTTCAGATTGTATGTGAAACCAGCACATTGTACCCCTTGATTGCACTAATGTACTCAGCTATGATTCAACAATAAAAATAAAATAAAATAAAATAAAATAAAATAAAATAAAATAAAATAAAATAAAATAAAAGGTTGAATTTGGACCCAGCTCTCTGACAACCAGTTCTTTCTACCAGGCTTTTCTTCTTTTTTTTTTATTTTGGATTTGAACATTTATTGCAGCAAAATTCATCATCCCAAAGATATTCATTCAACCCACATGTCCATCCATTCATAAATCGATGAACGTAATGTGGTATATGCATACCATGGAGTACTACTTAGCTTATTCATTCATAAGAAATGAATTAATATCTTTTGTAACATTTTATTTATTTATTTTATTTATTTTATAAAGGTCTTCCAAATTTGTATTATTTTAAACAATGAATATCTTTGAACATACAGGGGTTTTGTTAGTATTTTCAATTCATATTATTTTCTTTTTCAAATTAAGTCATATATACATATATCATGAATACATTTATGCCTTTGTGGGATTCAATGTGTTGATTATTTGTACAAATTGGAGTGCTTACTTCCTTGACATAGCTTTCACCTTATTTACTTAATCACAGTGTTAAGACATTTGTGTTCTATACATGATAGTTTTGACTTGTACCCTTGCAATATGCTCCATAGGTGTGGTCCCACCATTAACCCTCCCTCTATCAAACCACCTTCTTCCCTTCCTATTCCCCTCCCCTCCTTCATCCTGGGCTATGGTTGTGATTCATCTTTCATATGAAAGTGTGAGTGATTATAAATTGGTTTCATAGTAGTACTGAGACGTTGGATATTTTTTTTCCATTCCTGAGATACTTTACTAAGAAGAATATTTTCCAGCTCCATCCATGTAAACATAAAAGAGGTAAAGTCTCCATCTTTTTCTAATGCTGCATAATATTCCATGGTATACATATACCATAATTTATTAATCCCTTCACGGGTCAATGGGCACCTGGGTTCTTCCATGACTTGGCAATTATGAATTGAGCTGCAATGAACAATGTGGTGCAAATATCTTTGTTATAAAGTGATTTTTGGTCTTCTGGATATACACCTAGTAGAGGAATTGTGGGATCAAATAGCAGGTCTACTTTTAGATTCTTGAGTATTCTCCATACTTCTTTCCAAAAGGGATGTATTTAGCTTGCACTACCACCAGCAGTGCAGAAGTGTTCCTTTTCTGCACATCCACGCCAACATCTGTAGTTTTGGGATTTTTGTTATGTGAGCTACTCTTACAGGAGTTACATGATATCTCAAAGTGGTTTTGATTTGCATTTCTCTGATGATTTAAGATGATGAGCATTTTTTCATGTATCTGTAGTCCATGTGCCTATCTTCTTCAGAGAAGCTTCTGTTCAAGTCCCTTGCCCACAATGAAGTGGGATTACTTGTTCTTTTCTTACTAATAAGTTTGAGTTCTCTGTGGATTCTGTTTATCAAACCTTTGTCAGAAGCATAACCTGAAAATATCCTCTCCCATTCTGAGGGCTGCCTGCTTGCTTTACTTACTGTGTTCTTGGCAGTGCAGAAGCTTTTTAGTTTGATCAGATCCCAGTAATGTATTTTTGGTGTTGCTTCAATTGCCCAGGGGGTACTCCTCATAAAGTATTCTCCCAGGACAATTTCTTCAAATGTTTCCCCTGCACTCTCTCCAAGAATTTTTATAGTTTCATGTTTTAAGTTTAAGTGCTTTAACCAGTGAGAGTCAATTTTTGTTAGAGGAGAAAGGTATGGGTCCAGTTTCAGTCTTCTACAAGTCGCCAGCCAATTCTCCCAGGACCATTTGTTCAATACAAAGTTTTTCCCCAAATTTATATTTTTGATAGGCTTATCAAAGATCAAATGATGATAAGTGTCTGGGTTCATCTCTTGGTTTTCAATTCTGTTTCATACATCTACCTCTCTATTTTTTGTGCCAGTATCATGCTGTTTTGATCACTATAGTTTTATAGTATAGTCTGAAGTCTGGTAGCGTGATTCCTCCTGGTTTGTTTTTAGTTCTGAGTAATGTCTTGGCTATTTAAGTTTTTTTCTGTTTCCATATAAAACGAAGTAATAATTTTACCAGATCTTTAAAGTATGACGCAGATGCTTTAATAGGGATTGCATTAGATCTGTAGATTGCTTTGGGTAGTATGGACATTTTAACAATGTTGATTCTTCCCAGCCATGAGCATGGAGTTATTTTTCCATTATATCCAGATGTTACGTTAACATCTTCAGCTGTTTCTTTTCTCAGAGTTTCATAGTTCTCTTTATAGAGATCTTTCATGTCCTTTGTTAGGTACACTCCCAGATATTTCATCTTTTTTGGCACTATTGTGAAGGGAATATAATCCTTGGTTGTTTTTTCACCTCGACTATGGTTGGTATATATAAAGGCTACAGATTTGTCAGTATTGATTTTGTATCCTGAGATGCTGCTGTATTCCTTGAGCACTTCTACTTTTGTAGTTGAGTCCTGAGGTTTTCCAGATATACAATCATATCATTTGTGAAGAGTGACAGTTTGATCTCCTCTGATCCTATTCAGATACCCTTTATTGCCTTCTCTTGCCTGATTGCGATGGCTAAGACTTCAATTACAAGGTTAAAACCAGCACATTGTATCCCCCAATTGCATCGATGTACATAGCTATGATCTGATTAAAAGAAAAAGTGAACAAAAAAGATAAAAAAGCGGCTCTGCACCTGTGGCTCTACAGGCTAAGGCACCAGCCATGTACACCTGATCTGGCGAGTTCAAATCCAGCCTGGGCCCGCCAAACAACAATGACAGCTGCAACCAAAAAATGGCCGGGCATTGTGGTGGGCACCTGTAGTCCCAGCTACTTGGGAGGCAGAGGCAGGAGAATCACTCGAGCCCAGGAGTTGGAGGTTGCTGTGAGCTGTGATGCCACAGCTCTCTATCCAGGGTGACAGCTTGAGGCTCTGTCTCAAAAAAGAAAAAAAAAAAAAAGATAAAAAAGCTTTTTCTGCATCATTTGAGAGAATCATATGATCTTTGTTTTTTTATTTTGTTTATGTGATGTATTATATTTATAGATTTATGTATATTGAAACATCCTTTGGATCCTAGGATGAAATCCACCTGATTGTGATGTATAATTTGTTTGATGTGTTGCTAGATTCTGTTTTCTAGGATCTTATTGAATATTTTTGCAACAGTATTCCTTAGAGATACTGGTCTATAATTTTCTTTTCTTGTTGAGTCTTTTTCTGGTTTGGGGATCAGGGTGATATTTGCTTCATAGAATGTGTTGGGAAGTATTCCTTCATTTTCTATGTTTTGGAAAATGTTACATAATATAGGTACTAGTTCCTCTTTAAAGGTTTGCTAGAATTCTGATGTGAAGCCATCTAGTCCTGGGATTTTCTTTTTAGGAAGATTTCTTATAGTCGATGCTATTTCAGAACTTGATATAGGCTTGTTCAACATTTCCACTTCTTTCTGGCTAAGTCTAGGAAGGTGGTGTGTTTCCAAGTATCAGTCTATTTCCTTCAGATTTTCATACTTCTGAGAATAGAGGTTTTGTAATATTCATAAAGGATTTTTTGAATTTCTGAGGAGTCTGTTGTTATTTGGCCCTTATCATTTCTGATTGATGAAATTAGGGATTTTACTCTTTTATTTCTGGTTAGGTTAGCCAAAGGTCTATCTTTTTGACCTATTCAGAAAACCAACTTTTTGATTTATTGATCTATTATATAATTCTTTTGTTTTCAATTTCATTTAATTCTGCCTTAATTTTAGTTATTTATTTTCTTCTGATGGGTTTGAAGTTGGAATGTTTTTCCTTTTTCAATTGGTTTAGATGTCACATTAGGTTGTTGACTTCCTCCCTTTCTGTTCTTGTGAGGGAGGCTTGTAATGCTATAAATTTCCCTCTTAGGACTGCCTTTGTGGTATCCCAGTGGTTCTGGTAATTTGTGTCTTCATTTTTTTTTTGTTCCAAAAATTAGGTAATTTCCTTCTTCTGATGACCCAGCTATCATTCAGCATGAGGTTAGTTTCCATGTTTTTGTATCAGTATGCAGATTCCTGTTGTTCCTGAGTTCAACTTTTATTCCATGATGGTCCGAGAGAATACAAGGAATAATTTCTATTCTTTTAAATTTGCTGAGGTTAGACTTGTGACCTACGATATGATCAATTTTGGAAGATGTTTCATGGGCTGGTAAGAAGAATGTGTATTTAGTTTTGTTAGGATGAAATGTTCTGTAGATGTCTGTTAAATCCAAATGTTGAATGGTTAAGTTTAAGTCTAAAATTTCTTTGCTTAGTTTCTAATTGAAGGATCTATCCAACACTGCCAAAGGGGTATTAAAATCTCTGACTATTATGGTACTGGAGGAAATAAAGTTGCTCATGTCTGTTAGAGTTTCTCTTATAAATTCAGGTGCCTTCTAGTTAGGTGCATAAATACTAATAATTGAAATCTTATCATGTTGACTGTTGTCCTTAACAAATATGAAGTGACCATCCTTGTCTTTCCTTACTTTAAGGTTTAAAACCTATTGTATCTGTGAATAAAATTGCTACACTTGCTTTTTTCTGATTTCCATTTGCCTGAATTATAGATGACCATTCCTTCACCCTAAGTCTATATTTATCTTTTAAGGTAAGATGAGATTCTTTTATGCAGAAGATATCTGGTCTGAGTTTTTGTATCCAGTCAGCCAACCTGTGCCTCTTTAGAGGATAATTTAAGCCATTCACATTAATTGAGAGTATTGATAAGCCTGGTAGTATTTTGAGTATCAAGTTTTTCAAAAGTCCAGTGGACATTTTTAATCCTTTCACCACTGTGGAAATTGGAGTTTGATCAAAAGTTCCATTGTGAAGGATTGGTCTGAGAATATCCTAGACAGCTGCTTTAGTTATGGCAAATTTCTTTAACATGTAAGTATCATTAAAGTATTTAATTTCTCCATCATAATTGAAACTCAGTTCAGCTGGATACAGGATCCTGGGTTGAAAATTATTTTGTTTTAGGAGGTTAAAGGTCGATGACCATCCTATTCTTGCTTGAAAAGTTTCAGCAGAGAGATCTGTAGTCATTCTAATATTTTTCCCCTTGTAGGTTAGGTTTTCTTATGTCTGGCTGCTTGCAGAATTTTCTCCTTCATATTAACTTTGGTGAATTTAACTATAATGTGTCTAGGAGATGTTTTATTTGGTTTGAGTCAAGCTAGGGTTCTGAAACTGTCTGCTATTTGGATTTCAGAATCTCTTGCCATGTTTGGGAAGTTCTCTATGATTACCTCTTTGAGTAGAGCATCTGGGCCTTTTCAAGCAACCTCTTCTCCTTTAGATATTCCTATAAGGCGAATGTTTGCCCTTTTGGAGTGGTTGCACAATTCTCTGAGGGAATGGTCCATTTTTGCTCTCCACTTCTCTTCATCTTTGAGCATTTGGGAGCATTCAAAAGCTTTGTCTTCAGTTTCAGAGATCCTTTCTTCTGCCTGCACCATTCTGTTACTGAGTGATTCTACTGTATTTCTCAGATCTTTGAGGGATGTAAGTTCTTGCCTCAATGTGTCAAAATCTTTGTTGATTTTGTCTTTGAATTCTTGAGACAACTTTTGGATTACTCCTTGAAATTCTAATTCCATCTTTACCTCCGTTCTGTTGATCTTATTTGCCATCCAAATTCTGAATTCAATTTCTGACATCTCAGCCATTTGTTTATGAATGGGATCATCTGGTGTGTCTGTTTTGTCATTCCTTGGGGGTGTTGATCTACTCTGATTATTCATGGAGAGTAGATTAATTATGGCAGACCCCATGATTATTTTTCACCTTTTGGCTAGATGGGCAGGTAAGTTTGAAATTGGATTGGGGGCTCCTGGATTTATGGTTAACCAGCCCTTTGCCAAGGATCTGGGACTGGTGACTGTAGCTTTTTCCCTTACAGTTTTTCAAAGGACCCGTACAGTATTACAGTCTGAGGCTCTGGGGACCTGCTTGGTGTGGTGGGGTTAGGTGGTTCTGTCTTGTATTTAGATGGTCTTTGTCTGATCCTAGTGGATTAGTGACTCTGGGTTGGTGTCTCAGTTGTGGAGAAATATGTGCAACTAAGATACCCTGCTCCCCACAGGCAACAACTGGAAGAAGAAAAGCAACCCTTCCCATTACCACACAACCAGGGTACTACTTGAGAGGGTCCTTGGGTGATTGGCCCAGATTAGGAGTTCCAAACCAATTGACCCAGTCAGTAGCAACTCTCAAGTGGGAGAGTTTAAAGGTTCTCCAGCAAGTAGATAGCAGAAGTTTACTGGCTGCTCATATGTGGCTTGATCCAGTGCTCTGTGGAGTCAGAAAGGTCCAACCAGTAGCAGAGTTAGACCAGGAGGCTGGTGTCTCTTTCTCCACCTTGCACCTCTTTCATGCCCATTCATTGATAACCACATGGGGCTGTGGTCCTGCTCCCTTCAATAAGCAGATGTGCCAGGGCTTTGTGCCTGCCAGAGTCAAAGGAAAGTCAAGGCCCCCTCGGCCTGGCCACTACCCTCTGCCACTAGCTGGCTTGGGGAGCTGAGGCCTGCTTGCCTTGGGTATTCAATGGCAACTGGGGAATGTTCCACCAGAGCTCACTCCAAACCTGAGGATAGCAAGTCAGCAAATGATTTTCTCCCTCAGCCGCTGCACCTTTGCCCCAGACACTCTGCAGCACTGATATCCCTATAGGGCGAGGTCTGGCTTCCTCTGGCAGTCCTCAGAGTTGGGAAGGTGGCTCTCTGAGATTAGACCCTGATGGGATCACTCTACTGTTGCTGAATCTTCATGGGAAGTGTCCCTGCACAGCTCCCAGGTGGCTCCCATGGCCAGGAAGGTGGCTGTGGTGGCTCTGGGAATGTAGAGGTGTGCAGCTTCAGCAACAGGGCGGGTTGTGTGGCAAGTGGTCCTGGCAGGGCAGAGCATGGGGTACAAGGCTCCAGGCTCCAGCAGAGTGAGGTGCGGGGTGTTTGGTTCCAGCACATAGGAGCATACAGCTTGCAAGCCTCCTCCCACAGCTGGTTTGCACTTTCATAGAGCCAAGCCCAACAGCCTCCCCCACTTTGTCTGCAGTACTGCTGGGCTCACTGTTATAGTGCAGCTCTTCTACAAAGGCCCTTGCAGTGCTCAGACCTGGCAATGAACCACAGACATTCTGGTCTCTGCAGGGGTTAGGTTTTTGGGCCATCAGGCAAAAGGGGAAAGGAGGACTGGAAGTTCAAAATGGCAGGGAAAATGGTAGTTCAACTTTCATGCCTGGCAAGAGAATGGTCAGGGTCACAACAGGGTCTCTCTGGAGAATTAGTCCCCACTTCCTGCAACTCTCTCCCATGGGGTGAAAAGAGGACCTCAGTTCATGGCTCACCTGTAGAAAACCTACAGCAAGGAAAAAAAAAAAAAACTCTTTTGGGAGAGGGGACAGACACTTTTCCTTTGGGATAAGTTTTGTATCTGAAATTTGCTTTGTTGGAGTTGCAGCTTGCTTCAACAGAGGTGATGTGCAGTTATCACTCTTTTCTCTCAGCCTTGCTCCTAGTTTTCAGCTTTATTGGGTATTTTCTGGTCATTATCCTTCCCTTTGGATGGGAGCTTCTGTCGAAAGCTGGCTCCAGTCAGCCATCTTGCCCCTCCTCCTCTACCAGGCTTTTCAACAGGGAGGTCAGATGTGACTTGGCAATCAGGCAGATGAGGCTCAAATGCCAGCTCTACCACTTACTAACTTTGCATAAACTGAGGAAGGCTTGAGGTTTCTAAACTTTTATTTTCTCAACTGCTGAAAAGGAAAATAATTTTTCACAACTTCCTTAATTGAGACTGTGTAAAAGGAATTTAATTAAAGCCAGTTAGAGGATAAAAAAATAGATACAAATCTATTAGAAAACACTCTAATAGATTATGAGCCCTTCCATTTCCTTGTGGGGAAAATTGCAGATAAAGGAGGGAAGGATAAAGGAATAAAACAGTTGCTACACTGAAAGTGATTTCTAGAGGTTTTTAAAAAAGCTTTTGCACAGTGCTGGTCATCATAAAACTATGTAAATAATACAACTTGGAAGTGAATAATGTGTCAAATAACAGGAAAATGAAAAATAAATGGTGGTATAGCCACACAAGAGGATGATAGATAGCTATTAAAATGACATTTATGAAGTTTATAACCCAAACTGTGTTTACTATTAGGTCAATACACCATGACCTTTTGAAGGTGTTTCATTTCAATCAAAGTTACACATGAATTATAGCAGCAAATAGTTCAACAAGACTTAGGAATAGCAACGATTCCCCTATTCACCCTTCTCTAGAAGCAATGGTTTTCTGGAAGCTAATTCCTTTAGCTGAATATTTGGTATTTTATTTTATCTGTTTAAAATAATATGATTTTGTTGCTACTCTTGCCTCTCCCTTCTCCTCACTCAGAAAAGGGAACCAGAAAGAGATTAGGTTCCCTTCCATCTAGGTCCTTTTCTCAGTTTCACTGAACAAGTAAATTTCCAGCAATGTTGGAAGACTCTCTTCCCAAATTGCCTGTCCCTGAGGGGTAGAACAGGTGCTCTCTCTCCACCATACACAATGTACAAGGAAGACATAAGCTTTTCTCTCCTAATGCTTGCAAAGTATGAAGGAGAATGGAAGAAATGTCTCTAATTTCATACTGTGCGAGAAAAAGGAAGAAAACAACAAAGCTAGACTGAAAGTGATTTCTAGAGGGTAAAATTATGGGTAGTATTTTACTTGTTGTTCATATTTCTATAATAATCATTCTTTTCCTTTATTGTGGATTAAATCTTTAGTTTTAAAAGCTGATGAAAATCCTATTTACTTGCGATGTTTGTCGTAAGGCCACACACGCACAGGGCCTACTACATTTTAATTAGGTGCCCCAGAGATGAAGCTTTCCTTTCCTGTGTTGGTCAGGCCATCCCTGCGGCCTCTGCCCCTTGATGACTAGAGGTGAGCATTTGCAGCTGGATCCAGAGTGAGTCAGCAGGGTGATGTTGGAACTGCTAAGGGTATTTGATTCCTCAGCAATCTGATCAAAGAACTTGAAAAATATTAGGATCCAGGATGAGAGTGGCCAGACCAGAGCTGGCCCAGCCACCAGGAAATCCCAGCTGCTCAGACCCTCAGCCACACCTCACTGCTGCCAAGTCAGTTCTATGCTGGAAGACTCCCTCCATTCTGACCCAGCTGGGAAGAAGAAAAGGGTCCTGGCTAGAGAACCACGGGGCAGGTGAGGGGCTGTGGCTTGTGGAGACAAGGTTGGCAGAGAAAGGGGTACACAGAAAGGGGTGTGAAGGAAGGCAGTCATAGGAAGTTTCCTTAGGCTGTCCCAGGACAAAAGGAGCTTAGCATCCCCTTTTAGGTTCCCGCAGAAGCAAATCCTGAGGTGAGGATTCATGGGCAAGTAGCTTACATGGCAAGTGTGGGGGCAGAGAGAGTGTGACAGGGGCAGGGGCAGCCAATAAAGGATTTAGACCTGTCATTGCAGGTTGTCAAGCAGCTACTACTGTGGGCAGCCAGATTGCAGTCTTATGGGGAAATTCTTGGAAATAACATAAAACACACACCTCAGAGCAGTCCCATCTTAGGGGCGCAGTTGCCAGGCTATTTATACAAGATGCTTTTAGCCACTGGGAAGGGGCTGCTCCCAGGAGATGTCACTTTCCTACCACTACCAATCTGGAGTGCACATGGGAAGAACAGCTTCCCAAACACTCCTGAGATGAACAGAGGCACCTATTGGCAGCAGGAATCTGTAGGAGCACAGTGAAATGGTAAGGCCTGAGGTGGGGCCTGCTACACCTGGCTCAGGGGAGTCATTGCCCAGCTAGTAGGTCATTAAATGTTAGGCATCTTTGTAGGATGGCAATATAATCTATTATCCAAACTAGAGCACTTTTAAAAGTGAAAGAGGCACTATTAAAATTTATGCTGGGAGTGACTATATCCCCAACATGCCTGGGCCCGTCCCCATATAAAACTGTTGTCACTCTAGCCCTCTGGATCTTCTCCCATGGGGCCTGTGAACTTTCTCCTTCTTGCTTTTATGTTAACAAGCTCTACAGTTAACTAAGTGAAAGGGTACCAGAGTGCTTTGTGGCTGGATGTAGCACAGAGGCTCTGGAAGTTGTGAGAGATTCATTCATTCATTTATCCATTCATCCATCAAACACTAAGTATCTACTCTGTTCCAGGCACTGCCCTTGCTTAGGGGCCACAGATGCCTAGGACAGCATTTCTATTCTCAAGAGACTCAAATCTAGCAGGAGAGACAGGTTTATAATAAAATAAAAAAATTTACAAAGAGGTGGCCAACACGGAAAATATTTTGTAAGTATTTTATAAAATTCACAATGATTATTTTATAAACAAAGGTACATTTAGCTATAATATTCCATTTTCCCTATGCCTGGTGACTTTATGGGCAACTTTTGGGACACTCTGTAAATTACAATGTAGTGTGTAATTTCAACAAAAAAATTTTCCTAAAGTACTTCCTAAATCGCATTATAGCACTGGGAATAGGGAGGGAGGGAGGCAGAAAGAAATAGAGAAAATGAATGTGTGATGAGGGGTTGTAAAGTGAAGGTGACGTGTGTACTTGAAAAGATAAAACCATCTCTCCAAATTAAGAAGGGGAAGGGTTTTCAGGCAGTGGAAATGGTCTGAATATAGGCAAAAATGCACATGATGACTCTTTAGATGCTCACCTACTATGCACCAGCATTGTTTCAGATCATGGGGAATTACCGATGGCAAGACTCCTATTTTTAGATACTTGTACACCAATAGTCATAGCAGCAATATCAATACCCAAAAGGTGAAAATAACCCAAATGCCCATCAAGCAACGAGGGGCGTAAACATGCAATAAAATACAATTTACCTGTAAATAGGAATGAAATTTTGATACATGCTATAACATAGATGACCCTTGAAAATGTGCTAAATGAATTAGGCCAGTCAGAAAAGGACATATGTTATATTATTTCACTTGTACGAAACACCTGAAACAAGGAGATTTGTAAAGACAGAAAGTAGAATAGTGGTTGCCAGGGCCTGGTGGGGAGTGAGAAGGGAGAGTTATTACTTAATGGGTACAGAGCTTCTGTTTGTACTGATGAAGATATTCTGGAACAGGACAGTGGTGTTGATTGCACAACAGTGTTAATGCACTTAGTGCCACTGAACTGTACTCTTAAAAATGGTTAAAATGGTAAATTCCCTATTATGTATATTTTGCCACAACTGAAAAAAAAAGATTCCTGCTTTCGTAGAGCCTATATTCTGGTAGAGAATATAGACAATAAATAGATGAATAGATACTAGACCAGATCACTATGGATTATGCTACGTGCAATGAAGGAGAAAGAGAGAGGGATAAGATGGGGGGCGGTGAGGGGAGTTCGTCTTAGGGTTCACAACATGTTACCAGCAGCAGTGTGGTACCCCTGGAGAATCAAGATTAAGAGAAGAACAGTGGGAGATGAGGCTAAGAAAGGAGGTGAGGGCCGAATCCACATTATGGGGGACCTTGTATGTCATATGAAGATGCTTTGGCTGTATCCCATGAGCTGATGAAGAAAGGCAGTCATGTGTTTAGCTGTGGCCACAGTAGACAGATAGCACTGGTGGGGGAGGGGCGGGGGAAGCTGGATGCAGGAGCACCAGTGTAGGAGGCTGTTTTCGTCATTCTGGTCAAAGAGGAGGAAGGCTTCAACTTGGGTGGTAGCAGAGGACAAGGGGTTGGAGAAGTATTCCAGATACTAGTACTCCAGAGTCAACTAGGCCTGGGGATTGGTCAGATGTGGAAATCAGAGACAGGAAGGAGGCTAGGTTTCTGGCTTGGGAGATGAGGTGGACGGTGGCAGATCAGCTAAGCCAGGGATCAGAGCTGGGGGAAGAGAAAGGGAGTTTAAAATTGAACATGTTGAAAAGACCGGGAGAGGAACGGAGAGAGCTTCTCTCTCCCCACTTGAATTCTCTCCCTCTACCAGGAGCTTTAGTGTTTTCTGTATTCTTTTCTGTAAATAAATTCTGTCTTACCACTGGGAGGTGGGGGGGGGGGGAAATAATGTAATGAAGAATAATAAAATACATGTATTTAAAAAAAAATTGAACATGTTGGGTTTGAAGGGTTTGGGGGAGCTGTCCATAGATGGCTGTGGAATGTAAGAGCGATTGGCATCAGAGATATGGATCGTGGAGTCATAAGCATGAAGGAAGGGTTAAAGATCATGAGAATAGCTGAAAATGTCCCAGAGTGAGATGAGAAGAGGGTCAGAACCAGAACCCTGGGGAACATCTAAAACAAAACACCTGAGATGAGGAGGAAAGCAAAGAGTAACGATCAGTGAGACAGGCCTTCAGGAGGGAGAAGTAGTTCCTGGACGACAGTCATGCTGAGCAGTCAGGAGGCCCTGAGAGGTCTTTGCCAATGCAGACTCCATGGGATGTGAGGAATCCCACGGGTGCTGAGGGGTGAGTGGGAAGGAGAGAGTAGAGACAAGACTGACTATTCTTTAAAGTCCTTCCTCTGGGAAGGGAAGGAAAGAGACAGGGGAATCAGTAGAGATGTAGGGTGAAGGGAGGTTTTTGTTTGTGTTTTAAAGAATAAGAGAATATTTCTTAAAAATGTATTTTGCAATAATTTTAGATTATGAAAAAGTTGCAAAAATTGCACAGAGAATTCCTTTATGCTCTCCACCCAGCTTCCCCAAATACCACATAACAGTTCCCTAATTTTATGTAACCCTTATACAATGGTCAAAATCAGAAAGCTGACATTGACATAATACAAGACTATCAACCCATTTCCACACTTCAGTGTTGTTTTTCTGTTCAAGGATCTGATCCAGGACCTCATGTGATGCTCAGTTGTCATGCCTCCTGGGTTTCCCCCAATCTGTAATAGTTCCCCAGTTTGTCCTTGTCTTCATGATCATGATGCTCTTGAAGAATGCTCACCAATTTTTCCATAGAATGGCTCCTAGTTTGTGTTTGGTGATCCTTTCTCATGATTGGATAGAGCAGTGATTTTCTTTTCTTTTTTTTTTTTTTTTAATTATTTTTTATTGAGTCATAACTGTGTACAATGATTCAAGCTTGGAGTACAGTGTGCGGGCTTCCCATACAATCGGAGATATTTTTATCCACCTGATTAATGTAACATTCATGATATT
>CAUYRH010019775.1:0-14305 GCA_963574655.1 Perodicticus potto | reverse complement strand
ATCCAGCAACACATCAAACAAATTATACACCATGACCAAGTGGATTTTATCCCAGTGTCTCAAAGCTGGTTCAATATACGTAAATCTATAAATATAATTCGGCATATAAATAAATTAAAAAAGAAAGACCACATGATTCTCTCAATTGATGCAGAAAAAGCTTTTGATAATATCCAGCATCCCTTCATGATCAGAACACTTAAGAAAGTGGGTATAGAAGGGACATTTCTTAAACTGATAGAGGTCATCTACAGTAAACCTACAGCTAATATCATATTGAATGGAGTTAAATTGAAATCTTTTCCACTCAGATCACGAACTAGGCAAGGTTGCCCATTGTCTCCACTGCTCTTTAACATTGTAATGAAAGTTTTAGCCATTGCAATTAGGGAAGAAAAGGCAATCAAGGGTATCCATATAGGGTCAGAAGAGATCAAACTTTCACTCCTCACAGATGATATAATTGTATATCTGGAAAATACTAGGGATTCTACTACAAAACTCTTTGAAGTGATCAAGGAATACAGCAGTGTCTCAGGTTACAAAATCAACACTCATAAATCTGTAGCCTTTATATATACCAACAATAGCCAAGCTGAAAAAACAGTTAAGGACTCTATTCCATTTACAGCAGTGCCAAAGAAGATGAAATATTTGGGAGTTTACCTGACAAAGGATGTGAAAGATCTCTATAAAGAGAAGTATGAAACTCTAAGGAAAGAAATAGCTGAAGATGTTAACAAATGGATAAACATACCATGCTCATGCCTGGGAAGAATCAACATTGTTAAAATGTCTATACTACCCAAATCAATATACAATTTTAATGCAATCCCTATTAAAGTTCCATTGCCATATTTTAAAGATCTCAAAAAAAATCATTTTTTCTATGGAATCAGAAAAAAACCTCAAATAGCCAAGACATTACTCAGAAGTAAAAACAAAGCAGGATTAGTTATGCTACTAGAACTCAGACTATCCTATAAATTGATAGTGATCCAAACAGCTTGACACTGGCACAGAAACAAAGAGGTAGATATATGAAATAGAATAGAGAACCAAGAGATGAACCCAGCTACTTACCGTTATTTGATCTTTGACAAGCCAATTGAAAACATTCAGTGGGGAAAAGATTCCCTATTTAACAAATGGTGCCGGGTGAACTGGCTGGCGACCTGCAGAAGACTGAAACTGGACCCACACCTTTGACCTTTAACTAAGATAGACTCTCACTGGATTAAAGATTTAAACTTGAGACATGAAACTATAGAAATACTAGAAGGAAATGCAGGGAAAACTCTTGAAGGAATCGGTCTGGGTGAATATTTTATGAGGAGGACCCCCCAGGCAATTGAAGCAGCATCAAAAATACACTACGGGGATCTGTTCAAACTAAAAAGCTTCTGCACAGCCAAGAACACAGTTAGGAAAGCAAGTAGACAGCCCTCAGAAAGGGAGAAAATATTTGCAGGTTATACCTCTGACAAAGGTTTAATAACAAGAATCCACGTTAATAACAAACGTATTAGCAATGAAAGGGCAAGTGATCCCAGATTAGGGTGGGCAAGGGACCTGAAGAGAAACTTCTCCAAAGAAGACAGGCACACGGCCTACAGACACATGAAAAAATGCTCATCATCTTTAATCATCAGAGAAATGGAAATCAAAACTACTTTGAGATATCATCTAACTCCAGTAAGATTAGCCCACATCACAACATCCCCAAACCAGAGAAGCTGGTGTGGATGTGGAGAAAAGGGAACACTACTACATTGCTGGTGGGAATGCAAACTAATACAGTCCTTTAGGAAAGATATCTAGGGAATATTTAGAAATCTAAAAATAGAACTGTCATTCGATCCCATAATTCCTATGCTAGGTATGTATCCAGAAGACCAAAAATCACATTATAATAAAGATACCTGTATCAGAATGTTTATTGCAGCCCAATTCATAATTGCTAAGTCATGGAAAAAGCCCAAGTGCCCATAATCCCACATATGGAATAACAAATTGTGGTATAATTACACCAATATTATGCAGCCTTAAAGAAAGATGGAGACTTTACCACTTTCATGTTTACATGGATGGAGCTAGAAAATATTCTTCTCAGCAAAGTATCCCAAGAATGGATACTGTCCTCCCTGTGATCACTGCTCTCCCTCTCAGCATTGCCCTCCATGCCACCACTGCCCTCCCTGTGAGCATTGCTCTCCCCGTCAGCCCTGCCCTCCTCATCAGCACTGCCCTCCCTGTGAGCATTGCTCTCCCTGTCAGGCCTGCGTGCCCCATCAGCACTACCCTCCCTGTGAGCGTTGCTCTCCCTGTCAGCCCTGTGTGCCCCATCAGCACTACCCTCCCACTCAGCACTGCCCTCCCTGTGACACTGCTCTCTCATGGTTCCCTGGGCCTCTGTCTCATCCAGGGTGGAGGATATCAGCAAAGGGGCCTAAAAGTGGGGTAGATGGGGTTCCAACTCCCTACTTCATGGTCTCTTCTTTCCCATCTCCAAGAGTGCCTCTTCCTCAGGAGCTTCTCAGGCCATGCCATCCTCTCAGCTCTGGAGAACACCCAATCCATTGTCTCAAGGAGACTTGGGGAGAAGTTTCCAGGTGTGTAGGCCTCTCTTCATAGGAACACCAGGACATTGGAGGCAGGGATGGGCTGGTGGGTGAGGTATGGAAGCCCTTGGGAGTTAAGGTCAGTATTTCCAAATCAGCATTATGTTTTTTTAACTGTCAGGAAGGTTGGTATAAACTGGAGGCTTTCAAGTGTTTTTACACAGCAATAGAACTCTTTGCCTAAATGACACCTAAACTCTAAAAACAGCTGCGTGGTTAAAATGGGCCTGGGCCCAGGTGACAAGCATGACAGCTCCTTCCCCAGTCTTTTGGAGCCCCTTAGGGCTCAGAGAAACCCAGAAAAAACATTCATCCTGGCAGTTTGGTATTTGGTAAGTTCTCAAATAAAAGGAATTTGAACTTACACACCTCCCCATTATTCCCAAATTTATCCTTCCTTCCTTTTCTTCTTCATAGAAAAAGCTCCAGAAATTTAAAAAACCTCTTAAAAACAGTGCACTGAGCAAGGCTGTGCTCATTGAGGAAATGGAGGCTGGGAGGTAAGGAAAAGTATTTGAGAGGCAGAGAAATAAGTGATTGTTGGAAGGGTGCTGGGCTTTTGTTTTTGTTTTTAGTGTTTTTTTTTTTATTTTATTACCAAAAGTTTATTTAGAAATGCCAGTCACAAGGCTGGGCATGGTGGCTCACGCCTATAATCCCAGCACTCTGGGAGGCCGAGGCTGGTGTATTGCTTGAGCTTAGGAGTTTCAGACCAGCCTGAGCTAGAGTGAGACCTCATCTCTAAAATTAGCCCGGCTTTGTGGCAGGCACCTGTAGTCCCAGCTACTTGGGAGGCCAAGGCAAGAGAATTGCTTGTGCCCAAGAGTTTGAGGTTGCTGTGAGCTATGATGCCATGATACTTTACCAAGGGCGACAAAGTAAGACTGTCTCAAAACAAAAAAAACCCCCACCAAATTAGTGGGGTTTAATTACAGGTTTTAGGAGATAACTCCTCCAACTCCTCTAACTGCAGTGAGCTTGGTCATTTCTGAGGAACAGATTGGACTTGTGACTCAGAGTACTTCAGATGTCCCTGTATCACAACCACATTTTTTTCAGCAGCCTTGGGTGGGAGAAGGGCAGTGAAGAGAGGACAGTGAAGGTGACAGATGGAACATTCAGTATCGGCATGCTATTATCACTCCCACCCTATCTTCTCTGCTGCTCGTAGTTTATTTCTCTTGAGGTGGAATTGTGAAAGAGCTCAGATGACCTTAACGTCAAGGCCTTAACATATTTGCAATACATACAAGCTCTTCAAAGAGCATTTACCAAGAATATGTACAGAAGACCTTCAATCAGCAACACAGGTCTCCTAGTAGAAAATAATTTAGAGGGTCAGGCATGGTGACTCATACCTATAATCCTAGCACTCTAGAAGGTCAGGGCTGGTGGATTGCCTGAACTCACAGTTTTGAGACCAGCCTTATCCAGAGCGAGACCTCGTCCCTAAAAATAGCCGAGTGTTGTGGCAGGTTCCTGTAGTCTCACCTACTCGGGAGGCGGTGGCAAGAGAATCACTTGAGCCCAAGAGTTTGATGTTGCTGTATGATGCCATAGCACTTTACTGAGGGTGACAAAGTGAGAGTCTATCTCAGAAAAAAAAAAAAGAAAGAAAGAAAGAATTTAGAACTAGAAATAGGCATTTAGTTGTTTAAAAAGGATGCACGAATCACCAGTATATGTGCAGTGGCCCTGGGAATCCTCATTTACTTGTGTCTGCACCAAGAGCTCTACTAGGCCAAGCTTCTCAGCCACCATGGTTCTCATCCATGTCAGTCAGGAAGGGCTTCACTGAGCCTGTGGGCAGCAAGAGTCCAAATTGTAGACTCACCATAACTATGCTTCAGAACAAAGACCATAGTTAAGCATTTGGATACTGACTGAGTCTCTCAGGGTTTTTGCCAATGACCTCTCCTTTTAGTATTTACCCTCCCTGTTTATCTGATGAAGAATGAGAGTGAAGGCCAGGCTCAGTGGCTCACACTTATAATCCTAGCACTTGGGAGGCCAAGGTGGGTGGATTGCCTGAGTTCACAGATTAGAGACCAGCCTGAGCCAGAGCAACACCTCATCTCTAAAAATAGCTGGGCATAGTGGTGGGTGCCTGTAGTCCCAGCTACTCGGGAGGCTGAAGCAAGAGGTTTGCTTGAGCCCAAGTTTGAAGTTGAATAGGGCAACAAAGTGAGACTCTGTCTCTAAAAAGAGGTGGAACTGAGTCAGAGTGGGGACCTGGCATTCAGCATGTAGGTTTTACTGCATTTAACCAGCAAAATCTCCCCTATCCCCAGACATTGTCTGTCAATACTTGAAAATCAAGATTTCAGATTTTCTTGAAAAATCAGGTCATTGGCCCCATTCCCATATGAAAAGAATTGTCTGGCACTGAGTAGGAGGCAACTCCCATTAGCTGGATCACAATTGTTGCCTGGGTGATACCCCTGCTGCCTCCCTCAGCATGTGCCTCAGTGTGGAGGGGACAGAGACAGTGGCATTTGTCCATCCCATAGGTTCCTCTTTCCGGGCATCTCTCATTGCTCTTGTGGTTAGTTTGGGACTGGGGGGTCAGAGTTTTTCTGATGGGAATGGGTGGTAGTGAAGAGATGGTGCAGATTTTCAACACATTCTTCCATTGCTGTGGTGGGAGCCTGGAAACCTCTGAGAGGGCAGATTTGCAACAGGGACTGGCTAGATCCCCAAGGTGTCACTGCAGAAGAGCTGTCCAGAAAAACTCTCTCATTCTTCTGGGCCCAAAATATAAGTGAGAAACAAAGTCTTGTTGTGCTAAATCATGGATATCCAAGGACTGTATGTTACTATAGGGTAGTCTGTCTCTACTGCCTGATGAAATGGATAATAATAGAAGTGGGCAATGTATATGTAAGTACTTCTCATATTATATGCTTAGGTATCAGGCTAAATATAATATTATAGTTAGGTCCCATGATAATTCTATCAGATAGGTACTATTATTTAACTCCTTTAAGATATGACATTCAAAGAGGTTAACTCTTGTGCCTAGGTTCATGGTAAATGACAGAGAAGATTCCAAAACCTTCACCAAAGGGCCAGGCATGGTGGCTCATGCCTGTAATCCTAGCACTTTGGGAAACTGAGGCAGGTGGGTTGCCTGAGCTCAGGAGTTTGAGACCAGCATGAGCAAGAGTGAGACTCTGTCTCTAAAATAAGCATTGTGGTTGGCACCTGTAGTCCCAGCTACTTGGGAGGGTGAGGCAAGAGGACAGCTTGAGCCCACAAGTTTGAGACTCCATCTCTAAAAAGTAGCTGCGTGGGCTTGGCGCCTGTAGTACAATGGTTACAGCACCAGCCACATACACCGAGGCTGGCAGGTTTGAACCCGATCCAGGCCTGCTCAATAACAATGGCAACTATAACAAAAACATAGCCAGGTGTGTGGCAGGCACCTCTAGTCCCAGCTACTTGAGAAGCTGAGACAAGAGAATCGCTTAAGCCTAGGAGTTTGAGGTTGCTGTGAGCTGTGATGCTCACACAAGGGCAACATAGTGTGAAAAAAAAAATGCCTGTGTGTTGTGGTGGACGCCTGTAGTCCCAGCTACTAAGGAGGCTGAGGTAATAGAATCACTTGAACCTGAGAGTCTGAGGTTGCTGTGAGCTATTGCTCCATGGCACCCTCCCAGGGGAAAAAAGGGGAGACTCTGTCTCAAAAAAAAAAAAGTATGTTGAATTTAGGGTCTTCTCATCATTAAAAGATACTAAGAATAAAAGCAAGCTATATGGTGGAAAAACCTATTTTGAACACATACAATAGGAAAAGGGCTCTCATCAATAAAATGGAAAGAACTCCTACAAATCAGTAAAAAAGGATACACAATCCTGTACAAAAATGACAATAGACTTGAAAAGGCACATCACAACAGAGGAGAGAAAAATAACCAGTAAACACATAAGAAGGCACTCAACCTCATGGAGATTCAGGAAAATACACATTAAAACTACAATGAGTTAATGCCAGAGACCCGACAGAATAGCTCAAATTAACGAGTGTCAATACCAAATGCTGAAGAGGATGTGGAGCAACTGGAACTCTTTTACACTGATGCTAGGTATGTAAATTGGGTGTTATCTACTAAAGTTGAATATGCACATAGTCTGATTCAGCAATTTTATGCCTATATTTGCAAAAGAAATGGTTGCACATATATAACAAAAGACATGACAATGGTGCAGAGCAGTATCACTTGTAATAGACCCAGATTGAAACAATCCCAGTATCCATCAACAGTATAATGAATAAAAGAATTATGGCATATTCATGCACTGAAATATTACACAGCAATAAAAATATATAAACAATACAGCTATATGCAATAATATGGATAAATTTGGCATGTGTAATGTTGAATGAATGAAGACAGACAAAAGAATGCATGCTGTGCAATTTCACTGATAAAAAGTTCAAAAGTGGGTGAAACTGATCAAGGATATTTTGAGTCTAAATAAGCTTTTTCTTTGAGAATGATGACAGGGTAGTGATATGAGTTTTTCGGCAGTGGGTTTTGCCATGCTATTAATGTTAAAGATGCCCAAATGATTTTTGAGACATTTAACCATTCTTGATTAAGCCCCTTAATAACTTGAGAATATATACAATAATTATATTTTCTTAACGTAATAATTACCTAATAGCCAATAGTTTTTCTCTTAAAGTTTTAGCAAAAGAAATCCCTGAAATATTTCTTTCTCTTGGGAGACTGACCATGATGAGAGGATTAGAAGCATTCCACAGTTATCTCCAGTCAGGCATTTCTTCCACCTACATCCTTTCTCTATGGTGAAAATCCCACTTGAGATGGTTCTGAATGAGGCAATTACCAAGGGAGAATAAAACCCTCATGCTTACACATCCTTGGATTTAAGGACTTTGTTTAATATTTATTTCTTGGTGCCATAGACAAACAATTATACATAGAAGATATTTCTTATTTAACGGCATATTTCTTTAGCTTAAACATTCCACCTATGACCCAGTGAAGGGGGATGAATTTGTAGTTAATTAATTTCCTAGTCTTTTTGAATGAAGGATTGATTAATCACCAGGAAGGTATGTAGCTACCCAAGTGAATGTTTCTAAAAACAAGATTACAAATGCATAACTGTAGAACCTCTCAGTGCTTAAATTTCAGACACATATCACTAGCCAAGGTGTCAGAGAATCTTCTAATATTTGTAAGATTTTTCAGATCATAATGATTCTGTTACATGAACAAGGCATCTCTCTAACTTTGCCATATCTACAAAGGGCTATGTAAATAGTCATTTGACTTGCATTACCAAGATATCTGTGAAAAAAGAAGTTCAACTTTATTGTAATGTTTTACTTGTTAGATTTTTATGTTTCTATTGAAATTGGCATCATGAGATAATGGAATTTAATTACCTTAAGATAGATAAGGCAGCTATGAAAAACTAATCATGAATGCAGTTATGTAGAAATTCTTATAAAATAATTGTTTGTAAAATGTCAACTCAATATCAAATTATTGTTGAATCAAATATACATTGTTCTATTTTAAACATTTTGTAACTTTTTACATTTTGATTATTGTTGTCTTTTCTGTCCTACTCATTTTGAGATCTAGTCCTTATGAAATCCTCACCTGTAGTTCATAGTGTCATATTATACTTCTCTTATATTAACAGCAAAATTCTAGCACATATAGTCATAATTCATCATTCATTGTGCTAGGTAAAGTATATGGCTCAGGTATTGAATAGACAAATGAATGAGCAATTATCAACTTTTATTATTACCTTAATAAATGTTCTCATAATTATGATGTGAGCACTTTAGAGTCATTTCTTTTTTAATTTAAAAAAGATTAATTTGTTTACTTAAAACGAAATTCCTAGAATATATAAACTTCGAAATTAAATCTAGCATTTTGAAAACACAAAATGGAATTAAACCAGGAAGAGAAAGAGGAAGTAAGAAAGGAAAAGAAGGAGGGGAGAGAGGAAGAAAGGAAGGAAATAGTACTGAGCAAATTGTCTAGAAATTTGGAATGGGCAACGAAGGTCGATAGAAAGAATATAAAAGTTTATTAGCATTAACTTTGTCCCATCTTTACTTTGTAAAGGTGGGGATCAGAATCTCATTTTGTGAGCAAGTACAGCAAAGTCCAGAGCATAAGATTATCTAAAATAATAATAATAATAATTATTATTATTATTGTAAGACATAGTAATCACTTTATTTCTTTGAAATCAATTTGATTTTGTCCTGGGTCCCATCCTGCCGGGATGATAAACAGTTCCATGTCCTTCTGCAAATGATCTAAAATTATGAGCCCAGAACCAGCAGAGTGAGATAACAAATACTACTTTGCCTATCAAAAACCCAAGTTTCTGCCAATGATGGCTACAATTCTATGGTTACAATGTGAACATTCACAGACAGCACAGAACTAGTGGATTCTCATAGCAGCACACAAAAAAGAATGTGATGGGAAATTTAAACCGTTGATAAACTCTACAAAGGCTCTGATAATTAGAGCAAGTCAAATGAAATGAGCAGTATCTATCTGGTCTTGGGAAGTAAGAAGTGTTAAAAAGGAAAAATAGTTCAAGTCTACCACTTAGCTACCTATTTGCAGGGAATAACCATCCCCTCTTGACAGTCTGCTGGGTTGGTGCCAGAATGGCTGTTCTGAGGCCGAGGTTTGGTCTATACCATTGGCAAAATGTATGGAAAGGTAAAGCCCAATTACTTTCAAAGCCACTTGATTTCCCTAGTTAAGTTTGGCACTAATTCATTTAGCCAACGATGATGAAAAATTTGCACCTGAATAACATTGTTTGATCAATTTATAATTTAACAATTTTCCAAGTATATATTGGTCTCTAACATACTTTGTGTGAAAAATATGTGAGATAGATTGATTATACTCTCAACTTTGCAATTGGTAAAACTGAGGCTTAGAGTATGTTAAGCATGTCCTGCGGCAAGTGCAGGAAACAAAACCCAGGTACTGAACCTTGACTCCATCAAAGTGCAATTACCAATATATTTAATAACATTTGATCTTTATGAGTGAATAAATAAAAGTATGATTAAAATCAGTCTTTAAAGGAGTACATACTAGTATAGTTATAGAAATGAGGCAGACATTCAATGGTAAATGAGGCAATATCCAGAGGTGCAAAGCACAATAAGACAGTCAGCATGTTCAGAGTCATGGTACTAACAGAGACCAGGCTGCTAAAACATATGAAGAATGACATTAGAGGGACTGGAGTGGTCAGCAAGGCATAAAGTAGTGGGAAAATTAGAACATGTGCTTAGAGCTTTCGGAGACTTTTTATAGATTCTTTTGAGAGGATAATAAAGTGTAAAAAAATGAAGGATTCAGGCCTGGCAAGGTGTCTTACAACTGTAATCCTAGCACTCTGGAAGGCCAAGGCGGGCAGAACACCTGAGCTCAGGAGTTCTGAGACCAGCCTGAACAAGTTGTAAAACTACCCAGGCATTGTGGAGGGCACCTGTAGTCCCAGCTACTTGGGAGGCTGAGGCAAGAGGATCCCTTGAGCCCAAAAGTTTGAGTTATGTCAGGGCACTCTACCAAGGGTGACAAAGTGAGACTCTGTCTCAAAAAAACAAATGAGGGATTCAAACCAAAGATATGGTGATAAAAGATATATTTTTGTGAAGATTTGGGCATTTATCCTATAGCTTGAAATTCACAACATTAAGTAGTAACATAAAAATAGTACTGGCAGGGCTTGGTGGCTCACGCCTGTAATCCCAGCCCTCTGGGAGGCCAAGGTGGATGAATTGCTTGAGTTCAGGAGTTCAAGACCAGTCTGAGTTAGAGCCCGACACTGTCTCTAAAAAATAGCTAGTTGTTGTGGCAGTGCCTGTAGTTCCAGCTACCAAGGAGTCTGAGGCAGGAGGATTGCTTGATCTGGGAGTTTGAGGTTGCTGTGAGCTATGATACCACGACACTCTACTCAGGGAGACAGAGTGAGACTCTGCCTCAATAAAATAAAAATAAAAATAGTATTTGCATCATGTGAACTATTGTTTATTTTATTTCAAGTAATCAGAAATTGCAACATATACTAAGGAGAAAGCTATTGGATGTGAGCTAAGGAGCATATCACTATTTTATTTTAGTGTGCAGATACTCAGCTGTTTAGCATAGTGTTGGTAAGGCCTGCTGCTGTTATTTTTATTTTTTATTTTTTGTTTATATTATTTAACATGGTGATAGATATCTGTTCTTTTACTCTACTGTTTAATTTAATGTTTGCTTTTAACTGTTTTTTATCTGTTTTGATTATCCAAAGTAATATGTTAAATGTTTATGCAAGTGAACTTTGGTTGAAACTTTTACATGAAAGTGTATTTGTAACTCAGCATTCAGGAGCAATTACAGCCTTCTCATTTTATAAAATGTCAGAACGTCATTTTATAATATGAGATTTATGGTGTGAAGATTACTGGAAAAACATATGATGGCCTTAAATCACAAAGTAATGCAAAAATAAATAGGAAACAATTATTGAACTGATTTTACTAAGTGGTGGGTTGGTCTAATTAAAAAAACTTTAACACTTTTTTTTGGTAACAGAATCTCACTCTGTCATCCTGGGTAGAATGCCGAGGTGTCATCATTCCTCACAACAACTTCAGTCTCTTGGGCTCAAGTGATCCTCTTTCCTCATCCTCCTAAGTAGCTGGGACTACAGGTGCCCACCACAATGCTGGGCTAGTTTTAGAGATGAGGTCTGGCTCTTTCTCAGGCTACTCTCCAACTCCTGAGCTCAAGCGATCCACCTGCCTAGGCCTCTCAGAGTGCTAGGATTACAAGTGTGACCCACCACATCACCTAGCCACTTTAACACCTTTTGGTTTGCCATACTTTTCAAGAGTTTCTTGAGGGAATGTTCAATGAAATGTCACACTGAAGATTTAAGAACTTGGTGGTGGATAAGGAGTGGGTGCATATTTGAACAAAACTTTTCCTGTTCTAAGATCAAGGTGTGTATCTCTATGTGAGTGAGACATTAGCCGCCTGAGGATTTCTAAAGTATTTACCGCTTGGACCCAGTGTGCCATTTACTCCACCACCAGGAGAAAATAATTACATGGATATTCTCCATATGTCCACTTACTTTTTTTTTTTTCATGAGATTTTCTCATTTACTATGTGAAAACATTTTTGATCCTTATTTAGAAGTTTTCTCCTGCCCCTTCAAATATGCACCACAAGTGTCCACTTATTCTTGACAGGTGAGTGAAGGCCCAAAGAATGAATGGCAGTATTATTTGTGAGAAGACTATGTGAGAAATGCTCATTATATATTGAAAACTTGAGGTATCTGAAGTGATAAAAATATCTAAAAATTACAAGATCCATCTAGGGGAATTAGATTCTACCAACCGACCCAAACCCCATATGTACTTACTTATGTCTACAGAGAGGTCTTCATGCCCAGTTCTTATAATTTATAACAGACTTGCTTACAGAGATTTTCTTTGTTCTAGAAATCAAAGTTATAAGGCCCATGGGGACTTGCAGACCTGGAGCAAAGGAAGTCAATCCAACTAGTTGTATTTCACCGGAGAAAGCAACTCTTCTATTCAATTGTCTTTGGACAAAAAGAGCGTGTATCCAAAATATATAAAAAGGTGGAAAAATACAATAGAACCTGCATAGTTGACCACCTCCCCATTGAGCACCTTCTTAAGTTGACCTGATTTCCTAGACCATCCATGCACCACATGTGCATATCAGTATAGTGGGTCTAGTTCCTTATATTGGCCACCTCTCCATGTTGACCAGTGGGTTACAGTCCCTTTCGTGGTCAACTTACACGAGTTCTACTCTATGCCTAACTGATTATCTTATACCATGTAGCATTAAATCAAACAAGATAAAGATCATTTGAACAATTTAGATCTACTGGAGTCACCATTTCTTTTCAGAAATTTTTATATAATATATAAACAATTTTTTGATGGGTTAACTTCCAAATAATCCAATGTTAACCGTAGAATAGTTTCCATACTATGTGTTTTTTTTAATTTATACATTTCCAAGGATGACAAGTTTGCAGAACCACACCGTCACTGAATTCCTTCTTCTGGGTCTGCTGCAGTACACTCCAACTCACTTCTGTCTCTTTGCACTTATCACCACCATGTTCCTTGTCACACTGACTGGAAACAGCCTCCTGATCTTGTTGATTCTAGTGGACCCCCACCTTCACACCCCTATGTATTTTTTCCTCTGGCAGCTCTCTCTCATTGACAACCTGTTCATACTTGCCTTTGTCCCCAAGATGATGTCTGACTACCTTCTGCACAAGACAGTCATCTCTGTTTCTGGCTGTGGGACCCAAATCTTCCTGGGATTGGCTCTAGGTGGAACTGAGTGTATCCTTTTGGACCTGATGTCCTGTGACCGCTACGTTGCCATCTGCAAACCTCTGCGCTACCCACTGCTCATGAATTGGCACCTCTGCAGGCAGATGGCTGTTGGCTCATGGGTGAGTGGTGCTTTCAATGCCTTGATACACACTGTCTGCACCATGAGGTTCTCCTTCTGTGGACCCAGAGAAATCCACCATTTCTACTGTGAACTTCCTACTGTCTTGCGTCTCTCCTGTGATGACACCCTGACCTATGAGATAGGGGTATTGCTCAGTACCACCATTCTGCTTCTTATTCCATTCTCGGTCATCCTTGCCTCCTACACACTCATCCTGGTCACTATCATCCAAATGGCTTCTGCTGAGGGCCGGAAGAAAGCATTCTCCACCTGCTCATCCCATTTGACAGTGGTGAGTCTGTATTATAGTGCCGTCATTTTCATGTATATGAGGCCAATCTCTTCCCACACTCCAGGCCAAGATAAAGTAGTGTCTGTCTTCTACACCATTCTGACCCCCATGCTAAACCCCGTGATCTATAGTCTTCGAAATAAAGATGTGGTGCAAGCCCTGGGAAAACTGTTACAGAAATGTTCATTGTATTCTGAAATGTGAACATAAAGGTCCAATGTATGTGTGTGTTCTTTATCATTGCTATTATTTTTATCATAGGATGCATTTTTGACAACTAATAAAATTTAAGTACCAATCTATTGGATATAGTGTTGCATTTGATATATCAACATAAAATAAAGTTATTCTGAAATAGGTAGATCTATATACAGAGCCATAATCTAAGATGGTCATGATGTACTCTTTGTATTGAGAATGAAATTCAAATTGTAAATTTCAAAACCAGGGCGCCATGTGAGGGAGAAGTTTGGAAACCACATTAAGTCAGGAGGCAATAATCAGAAATTTAAGCATTAAGCTGTTGTGTGAGGGACAGAAATAAAGGAAACAGGAACAGAAGATCTTCCCCACTGCCTTCAGGCCACCTTTCCACCAATTTCAGAGGTTTATCATGCCACTAAAAACTCACTCCTTGGGAGGTCTATATCAGAAATTGGGAAACATTAGAAATTTGAATGCTTGTTCTTTTTTTTTTGTAGTTTTTAGCTGGGGCCTTTTTTTTTTTTAAATAATTTTATTCAATCATAATTGTGTACATTGGTGCAATCATAGGGCAGAATGTGCTTCATATACAATCAGAAACATTTTGATCGTACTGTGAGAGATAGCCCTCATAGCATTTTCTTAATCACTAT
>CAUYRH010019773.1:0-13004 GCA_963574655.1 Perodicticus potto | reverse complement strand
AAGGTTGGACAGGCACTTGCTGGTAGACCTAGCAGAATTATTGTTATTGTTTCTATAAGGTTATGATGGCCTTTGTGCAAGGCTGTGTTTTTTGTAGTCTTTTGTTATGGTACTTTTTTTTTTTTTTTTTTTTTTTTTTTTGAGGCAGAGCCTCAAGCTGTCACCCTGGATAGAGTACTGTGGCATCACAGCTCACAGCAACCTCCAATTCCTGGGCTCAAGCGAGTCTCCTGCCTCTGCCTCCCAAGTAGCTGGGACTACAGGCGCCCGCCACAACGCCCGGCCATTGTTTAGTTGCAGCCGTCATTGTTGTTTGGCAGGCCCGGGCTGGATTCGAACCCACCAGCTCAGGTGTACGTGGCTGGCGCCTTAGCCTGTTGAGCCACAGGCGCCGGGCCTAAAAGTCTCATTTTTAAAATCAGAAATACATATGACTCAGACAATGGTGACGGGCATTTCTTCAGTCATTGTGGCGGAGATGACTCATGACCTCGGAAGTTACTGCAGAGTTGCTGCAGAGAGGAGCGGACAGCCAAGAGCTATTGCATCTTGCATCTTGGTAGGGTCCCACTAAGGAAATGAGGGGAAAACTGATGTACGTCGCTCTGGGGCTGAAGATATTTTAAGAAGTGGTTGTGTATTCTTTATGTTCTCTTTATCATGTACCTGATGCTGATGCCCAGAGTATCTTTTAGGCTATGCTTTGAAATTTGTAGTGTCTCTCTCAATTGAGATTCATGAAGTACTGGGAACAAAGCCAGACCCCAAATACCCATATAGCCTTACCTCCTTCCACTGTTGATGAGCCTTTATGTGAACAAATATTAGACTTCTGTTACGAGGTCTAATTTATTAATAATTGGCAATTATTAATACTTTAAGACCTTGTTGATTCTATGCCCTTGACATGCAGCCCTTCCTCCATTTCTCTCTGTTTGCACTCTCTGCACTGTGATCGAAACCTCTGTAATGTAAATGCAGATAAAATAAGGGTCTGTGATGAACCTCCTTGCTTTTCCTTCTTGCCTTCCCTGGTCCATTCTAAACGCTGCATTCACAGTGACCTTTAGATTCGAAAATTAGACTACTTCATTCTCCTATTTGAAGATCTTCCAAGGCCTTACTAAACTAAAACTATTTCTATGATAATCTACATTGGTATAAAATGTCTAAAGGGCTTGACTCCCTCTTGCCTTTCTGGCCTAGACTACCCGTTTCCCTCCTTCTCTACCACCAAACTCTGTCTCTATTCTCCTGGCTTTCTTGCTCAAACACATCAAACCTTTTCCTTCCCAGAAATTCTCCCCTTGTTGCTCCATCTTTTTGAAATATGAATGCACATCCCCAAAATCTTCTTAGAGGTTGCTCATTTTTACCCTCCTTAGAAAAACCATCTTTTATTATGTGTTTAACTGGCTTTACCCATTTGCTGTCGGTGGTACCATTTTTATTCATGCCATTTACAGTTTTTCCACAGTCTGTAGTTGTCTTACATGTTGCTGACTTGATCTTTCATATCTGCACAGAAAATGTAAGTTGCATGCAGGGGGAGGCATTGTCTCTGTAGTTGCATGCAGGGGGAGGCATTGTCTGCTGTGTGCGGATGTAGTCCTAGCAGTTGCCACAGAGCCTGCACACACACAGATGGCCAATACCTATTCTTAAAAAAATTGTTGAATAACTACTTTTCTTGCTTAACTTCTCCTGTATGAATAATAAATTCCAGTTACTGGGCTTGGTGCCTGTAGCTCAGCGGCTAGGGCACCAGACACATACAACAGAGCTGGTGGGTTCAAATCCAGTCTGGGTCTGCCAAACAATGACAACTACAACTAAAAAATAGCTGGGCCTTGTGGTGGGCACCTATAGTTCCAGTTACTTGGGAGACTGAGGCAAAAGAATCACTTAAGCCCAAGAGTTGGCGGTTACTGTGTGCTGTGACGCCATGGCACTCTACCCAGGGCAACATCTTGAGACCCTGTCTCAAAACAGTAAAAAAATAAATAAAATTAAAAAAAAATTCTAGTTACTGATACGTAGATAAAAAGCCATATTTTCGTGGATCTCTCTGATTGAGGCTTCAGAATTCTGCATCTCAAGATAGTTTAAGCAGTGGTTTTCAACTTTCCTAATGCCACAAACCTTTAGTACAGTCCAAAAGGGTCATGACCTACAGATTGAGAACCACTGGTTTAAAGCCATACAATTGTCATGTCTAAACACATTACAGAGTATAACCTTGGTAGCCTGAAGCATAGCATGCCAGTCCGTTTTGTAATAAACATTCAATAAGGTGGGGGGTCACAGTGTGTGACTCACCTTTTTGGAGGGCGGGACACAATCATAAGAGGGACTATAACTAATAAATGCAATCAATGTGACCTGCTTCTTTGTACCCTCAATGAATCCCCAACAATAATTAAAAAAAAAAATCAGTAATTTCTGAGATAATACCACAATCCATTTCACCACCATTTAGCGACGCTGCTCAGACAATCTCAAGAGCACTCTCTCTCATAGAGCTTAGCTCGCCCCGCAGAAGATCCTGATCGCTGCCAACGGTCACCAGCCCAATCTTAGGCACTTTGAAGAAGTAAGGATTGTTTATGATAAGATAATAAATCGTAAGTTCAATCTATATTAAATATTTAATGTATGAGATACTAAATATGTAATAAATTAAATATATAACAAATAGTATATATATATTCTGGGCTTTATTACATTTTTAATGAAGACATTACTAAATTTTAGAAGTCCGTATGTTTAGAGAAATGAGTACATAATCTTTTAAGAATCACGAAATGGCCTTATTTTCTTCATCCTGCGGTATATAATAAGCTGTTATTAAACAACCTCAGTTATTCTACTGACGGAAACTCTGCCAATCAGTGCTTGGAGAAGCATCGCCCTCACTTAACCATTCACAGAGAATCTCAGCATCCTAAATCCAAAAGCTGTGTAAGCTCTCTGGGAAGGGACACCGAAAGGTTTTCTTAGAAGTGAGGAATGGACAAGGACCTCCAGGAAAAAGTAAAAGATTATCATCAATTTGAATGTGGAATCTTCCGTCATTGAGATACTGACATTTATCATCACTTATTGTCTGGTTCCAGTTCAAAAATAAGGTTCAGAGCCTACCCGTGAAAGAAGGTAATAATTAAGACCAAGTCCTAGGTTTTGTGGGTTATGGTCGCATGGGAGAAGGCTGTCTACCAGTTCCCCGTGGGTTCTGATCATCTATCCTGATATGTAGGCCTAGGATAACCCCCATTATAAAGCTTCTAGTCTACAAAATCAAGAGAAAAACTTGTCCAAATAAATCTTAACTCCTGACCACAGTAGCGGGCCTACTACGGAGTATTAACAGTCAGAACTGCCAATCATGGCCAGGTCTCAATGTTTGTGTTATAAATTCCAACTCTGGTGGCATGAACTTGGGATAAAATCATCGTAAGCCATGTGAGTCCAAAAAACACAAACTCTGAGGGAAATATATTTCGGGTTGAAATGACGTTACCAATGTCCGAGATGGGTCTCCCCTCCCCCTTTGAAATGCGATGCTTTTATTAGATTATTTCTGCTGCCAAAAGACACAGCCACTGTCTGGCTACATTTTCTGGTTTTCTCTTGAATTAAAACAAACAAATAAATGAAAAACATCTCGTTATTTTAAACAAAACAAATGGGAATATTTTCATTGTTTACTTTCTTTTTTTTTTTCTGCAAACAAATTCCAAACCTTTAGATAGGACTCTGGGTCACATAATATGATATGTTCTTGCAAGTTCCTGTATAGTGTATAAGACAGAATGTGCATCTTAAAAGAAGCCAGTGTTGTCTGAGTGCATATAGATGAATGAAAAAAAATCACTTTTTTATATTACAAGGGTTACTATCATTCTAACATTGATGGCTAGCTGCATAATTCTCAATGAGAATTTAGATAACATGACTCATTCCCTTGATTAAACAGATAAGTGAAACTGGAGAAATCAAATCATCAAGTGTTTATTTATTTTTTATTTTTGTTTTTGTGACAGAGTCTTACCGTGTCGCCCTTGGTAGAGTGCTGTGGCGTCGCAACCTCAAAGGCTTGGGTTCAAGGGATTCTTTTGCTTCAGCCTCCCAAGTAGCTGGGACTACAGGAGCCCACCACAATGCCCAGCTATTTTTTTTGTTACAGTTGTCATTGTGTTCAGCTGTCCCAGTCCAGGTTTGAACTCATCAGCCTTAGTGTATGTGGCTGGCACTGTAACCACTGTGCTACAGGCACCGAGCCATCATCACCACCATGTGTTTAAAGCCATGTGACTAGTTAGGGACCAATCTCCAGCTAAGAAGCTCGGTATTTGCACACTCAGGCTATGTGTCTGAGGCATTGCCTCTCACTTACTGACCTAACTGAAAGGTCACTGGAGGTCACCTTTGCCTTTCCATTTTGCATAAAATGGAAAGGCAAACCTCCCGTCAGCCACTCTGCAGAGTGTTATGGAGGGCGGTGGTGTGGTGAATAAATACTCCTCATGTTCTACTCTTCGTCAATTCCTTCAAATTTTTTGAAATTTTACATTATACCCATTGTCCCTACTCTTCATCAATTCCTACAATTCACATAATCCTTAACTGTCTACTGAAATGAACTTAATGTTAAATTTCAGTTTATGTTGCTCATAGTTTTTTTTTTATTATTAAATCATAGCTGTGTACATTAATGCAATCTTGGGGTACATTGTACTGGTTTATATACAATTTGAAATATTTTCATCGAACTGGTTAACATAGCTTTCCTGGCATTTTCTTAGTTATTGTGTTCAGACATTTATATTCTGCATTTAGTAAGTTTCACCTGTACCCTTCTAAGATGCACCGTAGGTGTGATCCCACCGATTACCCTTCCTCCACCCAGCCTCTGCCCTCCCCTCCCTTCCCTTGCCCCTTTCCCCATATTCTTGTGCTGTAGAGAACTCAAACATATTAGCAAGAAAAGAACAAGTGAGCTCATAATTTTTTTATGATTTATATAAACAAAGGCCAACATTTTGGGCCTGCCACATGTCAGATACCCTGATAGGCATCGGGCATACATTTTGTTTTTAAAATACGTTTATGTGATTAGGTGACAGTTCTTATGACAGAGCTGAAAAAGAAACCTGGGCCTTATTGATCCCTGACTCTGCTCCCCCTCTTCTAAGTTACGCTGCCTCCTATGTTCTATTTGATTTTTTCAAGTGTTAATCTTCATAAAACAGACATGATGTCTCAGCCCATCTTAGTAATAGACTTTTGATTGTGGAACATGTTGGGGTTCACTGGCTTTAATCTCTATTCCTTGTCTGACCCAGGAGAACCATCTGCCCAGTTTCTAGGTACCTTCCTCAGTCCTAAAATAAATTTTCTTCTCTGAGGAATATGAACTACCTCGAAAGGGAAAATTGAATATAGACTATAGTTTTCCTAGCATAGATTTTTAAGGCTGTTTTTGTTTGTTTGTTTGTCTGTTTGTCTGGGGTACCTACATTATGCAAAGCATCTCAAGCACTGCTTTCTAAAGATAATTACCTTACTAGTTGGGCTGAGATAAAGTTTATTCACAATCACCTTACGAAGAGGTGTAAGAGAATGTTTGATGGGAATGGTCATGTTGAACCTTGAGTTGTCTGAAAGGAGAAAGTGCTTGTAGTTTATCCAGTTTCCCACCCCATTTCAGCTCTTCCATTTTGGAATGGTGTATAAACCAGACTTGCTACGTGTGGGACCAGCACTGAACGGTGGGCTCCGTGATGGCTGGACACATGCGTGCTACTGCGGTTTTAATTTGAGTCAGACCACATGCGTATCTGCCATATCTCAGCCCACTGAGGGACTGTTGGCGGACTGACACTGCCCCTACAATGGTGTAGGAGGAAATGGGGGTAATCATTTCCAATAATTTTCTCCCCAAACTAGAATTTTTGTTTTTGAGACAGAATCTCACTTTGTCACCCTTGCTAGAGTGCTGTGGCGTCATGACTCACAGCAACCTCTAACTCTGGGGTTCAAGTGATTCTCTTGCCTCCGCCTCCCAACACCCAGCAGAAGGCTCTGATCATTTTCAGAGATGGGGTCTTGCTCTGGCTCAGGCTGGTCTTGAACCTGTGAGCTCAGGCAATCCACCTGCCTCAGCCTCACAGAGTGCTGGTGTTATAGGCGTGAGCCACTGGGGCTGGCCTAGAATGTCGTTTTTAATTTCAGATTAATATGAGGGTACAGATGATTAGATTGAATTTCTTTTGCCTTTGTTGGTGAAGTCTTGTGGTTGTGCCCCTCCCCCAGGAGGTGAGCCATGACCTTCACATGTGCTTGTTAGATGAGACCAGCCACCCCCTCCCCCCACCTCTTCCCCCCCGACCCACAACTCGAGTTTCATTGTGGATTTCTCTTGTGTGTGTATTTGTTCACCTACTGGGTTCATATTAGTATTGACAATACGGAATCCTTGCTTTTCTACTCTCGTGATACCTAATTAAGGAGAATGTTCTCCAGATCCACGCAGGTTAATATAAAGTCTCCACCTTTTTATGGCTGAGTAGCATTCCACGGTACATGTATCCCACAGTTATTCATCTATTCATGGGTTGATGGGCACTCGGGCTGATTCCATATGTTGGCAATTGTGAATTGAGCTGTGATAAACACTCTCATGCAAATGTATGGACCAGAATCTTGAAGTAGGTTTTGCTTCCTCGGTTCCTTCCTTCCTACCTTCTTTACCTCTTTCTTTTTTCTTTTTTTCTTTCCTCCCTCCTTCTTTTTCTTCCTTCCTCCCCCCCTCCCTCCCTTCTTTTCTCTCTCTCTCTTTCTGTTTTTCTCCTTCTCTCTCTCTTTCTCCTTCTCTCTCTCTCCTTCTCCTTCTCTCTCTTTCTCCTTCTCTCGCTCTCCTTCTCTCTCTCTTTTTCCTTCTTTCTTTCCCTCTCTCTCCCTCCCTCACCCATCTCCCCCCTCCACTCACAAGCACATGAGAACTCAGACTCACTGCAGTATTTAACATATTCTCGTTGGCTCGAGGCTCTTATGAATTACATGTTTATTTTGTCTTCTTGACTGATACTTCCTCATGTCTGAGCATTGTGCCTTTAGGAAGGAAAACCTACTTTTTTTTTTTTTTTAAATAGGAGAGCTGTTTTATAAACCTTGCCAAAAATAAAGTGGCTTAAAAGAAAATCACATGGAGCTCTTCCTTCGAAGAAAAAGAATAATTTTGAAGATTTTATTTCTAACGATTCCTACTTTTAAGCAAGTTTTTTAAGGAAACAGTGAAGCCTCAATTTGAATAAGGTCAGAGAAGACAGATTCAAAGCACAGTGCCTAGTGAGTACACAGTAACTGTGAATGCCTCTGTGTTTATTTCTGGAAAAACAGACATCATGATTCTGCCAGTCTTTCATAAAACGTTTTCCATATCTGCTGCAAATTGACATATAAATTGCAAATAATCATTTGGACAGCTTTCTAGGTGTAGATATGTGTTCCGTACTCTTTCTTTTTCTTTCTGCCATACAGGATTACTGACAGGTGCTAAAGGCACCACCCTCTGACCTCCAGGCTGACCTCCTGACTTTGCACACAAGTTTCAGCCACCTAGTTTGCCCATCACTGTCTTGGATTTTTTCACTTGAAACTTGATAACTCTCTTTATCTCCTGATCCTTGTCTGACCCCCTCATTCCCATCCCAGAATCCTTCACTCCATCCCAAATTTAGTCCATCATTGTAGTATAGTTACCTACTATACAGGTCTGTATGCTCTGCTGAGTGTTAGTAAGCTGCAATGAGGATCATGGCTGAGTGACGTTACCCTCCATCAGCCACCCCTATGCCTGGCAGTGGGAAGGTGCTCAGTGAATGTGTGCGATTTCTCTACTGAATTCCATTATCTTACACTCATGTTGCTTTGAATGACCTCTGACTGGCAGGTCCGTCCATAGAGTCAATAGTGATTTTCTATCGAAAATTGTAGACTTTTTTTTTCTCCTCTACTAAATTGAAAACCACCTTAAATGATGAAAACTTCATACAACATTCTACATCTCTCATGAAAATATTTGCAGAGCCCAAGACCTTGCAAATAATGAGCATTAGGTGGAAAAAAGAAATATTATGGACAAAAGAAATATTAGGATCCTTGCGCTAAGTTATTTGTCCTCTGGCAAACAATAATTAGGCCTTAGGATGTGCCATATAGGGTTCTAAAAACTTTTCAATATTAACACATTTGATCCTCACTGTTAGTGGCCCCAATTTATAGATGAGGAACAACCAGAGAAATTATAAGTTACCCACAAAGTGCATAGTGCTAGCAGAATTGGGAGAGCTCATGAATTTTACCACAACCCCCAGAAGCAAAGATCTATAGGTTATCACGTATGGGTTGAAATGCCACAAGAAGAAGTTCCACCTAAGAGGCAAACAATGGCTAGATTGGGGAATTCTCACCAGGAAAGACAAGAGTAGTCCTAAGTTAGATTATTTCGTATATATAGACGGCCCAAGTGCTAGCTCAATTCTACCTTAGAAACCCAAAGGAGACTTGATTACTCATATAAACTCACCCTTCCATAAAATGTGCATGTTCATCACACCCTGCTCTTGGAAATTTTCATTTTCTGAATAAAAATATAAGTTTGGTGACAACCTATTTTCCCCTCAGTTTGAATTCAATATTGTGAAAATGGATTGGATTGGATTTTGCGTTGTTGTAAAAATAGACGCATTATGGGGAAAAAAATGTTTAGATTATCAATTTAAAAAGCAATGCTTAGATTACTAATTAAAAAACCAAGTTCAGCATGACCACTCCCATTCACCTTCATTTCAGTCCTATTAGAAAGGTAACTATATTTAGAAAGAGTTCTTTGTTTAGTTTATTAATTAAAAATATAACTCTTAATTATTCATTTAAACGAATCTACCAATGTGTAGCTAATACGCTATTTTATCTGCAACTACCTTTCTACTTTTTGTCTACTAATGACTAAAGCACATCCGGAGATAACTCCTATTTTATAACCCTGACAGCTGCTTGTCCCTATTGTTACATATATCTACCAGCAATAAAAAGCAATTCTTGGGCAGCACCTGTGGCTCAAAGGAGTAGGGCACTGGCCCCAAATACCGGAGGTGGTGGGTTCAAACCTGGCCCTGGCCAAAAACTGCAAAAAAGAAAGAAAGAAAGAAAGAAAAGAAAAAAAACAATTCTTTGAAAAGAGCTGATGGTTCAGATTTATTGAGTTACTTTTTAATTTTGAAATATTAAGAGGGTGAAAATGTTTCATATATTTTTGTAACATAGATACCTTGTACAATGTTTAAGTCAAGGCTTCTACTATGCCCACCAGCACAACTGGGTGGATTTCCCCTCCCCAATTTACCCTATAATTTCTGTCATTAGTACTGTGAGTACTTTTTACCTAATTCATTTTCACAGTTCCATATGATCTACAGTTTTTTTGTTTATTTTTCTTCCAGAAATTATCAAACCCAGGAAAAACCATTTCAGAAGCTCAGAAACAGGAGGCTGGTGGAGCATCAGCCGATTTGCGATCACACATCTCAGAGACGTATGGTTGGAGTCTGTCTTCTGTGAACACACTTGGGAAAATATCAGGGTTTTTTTCTTTGATATTAACATTTTTATTACATTCAACATTGTAGGTTGAACCAGATTCCAAGCCATGTCACTAATAAACAGCAAGGAAAATAAATCTCCGAAAAGAAGAAAACTCAGAAATCTGCTCCTGAAAATTTTGGCGGGTCACATATATCATGAATTGAATACTCCCGACCACTTTCAACTTGCACATGTGGTTTTTCTTCAGTGATGATAACGATTTGTTTCTCCTTCTATGATTTTCTGATAGCAATTCTTTGAAAACTCATAGGTATAAAAAATAATTCCATGATAAGCAAACCAATGCCTTTTTAATGTGTAAGTTTTCTGAAGCTTTTTGGGCTAGTTCTGTACCTCTCCATGTGTTTTAACAGAAAATTTATCTTTAAGCATAGGAATAACACACCAAGAGGAATCTGATACACATATTTGTCTTATCGTCATTATTTGCTCCTTTTAATAATAAAGAATACAATTCCTAGGACGGGCTTCCCTGCTTTCTTTAAGTCATGCTTGGTGTTACAATGTTCTGCTTCAAGACTTAAGCATATTTAATAGTGAATACAAGCATCCCATGGTCAGTGTTGAGTACGGGACATCCAGTGAATTAGTAAAAAAATCCAGTAAGGACTGATTGCTGGAACTTCAGTAGTTCCCAGAACAGTCAGGAAAAACCCCAATGTACGTCAGACCCTAATATTTATTAGGAACATGACACCAATGTGGTCTCTCTTGCTTGTTTACTGTTGAAATGCAGTTTACAAAACTGGAAATTACTAAATTTCTTTTGCATGGTTAGCCATGAAGGCAAAGGGGGAAATGGGGTGTAGAAATAAAAGGCGACAGGAACATGGAGAAAACAAATTGAAAGAGCATAACCTATCAACAACACTTCAATGGTCCTCCTGTTGCTACATCCTCTTAAGTCGTGAATTCTTTCTCCTCCACGATTCAGGAGGATGTTTAGATGATGCAAATAAGAGCTCCTCAGTGGGGCCAGATGAAAAGCAGAGAAAATAATGTAACAACTCTGTTTGCAAACCGACTGTCAGGGAGTTTAGGACTGAATCGACCCGAACAAGAGGAAATTTCTCAGTTTCTTGAATCAATGTGAATTTAACACAAGTGCCTTTCACAGTGCATATCCATGAAGTGAAAAATTTATTGTGAACAGATACATTGTTTTCAAATGACTCAGACAGTAGAAGGACTGATTTGTGGACTAGCTCCTAGAATGAGTTTTAAGACAGTATCCTGTCAATACTGTGATATGGCTGCCAGAAAGATGATGTGACTTAAAGTATCCTTTATTAAAAGGTTGATATCAGAGCGATATAAGTAATTTGTTAGATTTGTTCTGTATTGGTCAAATCACACCAAGAATTTGTTTCAAAATTCCTTTTATCAGGTACAAGAATAAAGTCTCAAAGAGGGGGCCACCCCAGAGTTGCCAGTGTACAAAGAGTTTACAGGGGTATGTAGCTAGAAGAAGCAAAGAGAAGAAAAGTTCTAAAAGTATAGACAGGCTTGGTGCCTATACCACAGTGATTACGGCTGCAGCCACATGCACCGAGGCTGGCAGGTTCAAGCATGGCCAGGGCCAGCTAAACAACAATAACAACTATAACAACAACAAAAAAATAGCTGGGAGTTGTGGTGGGTGCCTGTAGCCCCAGCTACTTAGGAGACTGAGGCAAGAGAATCGTTTAAGCCCGAGAGTGTGAGGTTGCTGTGAGCTGTGATGCCACAGCACTCTACCAAGGGTAACATAGACTCTGTCTCAAATAAATAAATAAATAAATAAATAAATAAATAAATAAATAAAAATAAAAGCATTAACAAGTAGAAAAGCTACTATGTAGAAGGTATTTTAGTTTTATTTCTTACAAATGGTTAAACTGAAGCAGAAAATTTATAAGCTAGGAATATTTCAGTTGACTAGAAGATTTTTTTAACAGATGGTAAAGAGGTAACAAAAATGGAGGCAACAAAAATACTGTTTCTCATTGCCATTCAAGCACTGATTAGAATGAACAATGATGTTTCTGTCAGGATGATTCAAAGATCGGGTAGAAAATTGAGCTAAATAATAGCAATGCCATTTGTTATTAAGAACGTGGACTATTATGCAGCCTTAAAAAAAGATGGAGACTTTACCTCTTTTACATTTACATGGATAGAGCTGGAACATATCCTACTTAGTAATGTATCTCAAGAGTGGAAGGAAAACTATCCAATGTAATCAGTACTATTAAGAAACCAGTTTACAATCAGTAACACTTTGATATGAAGAATAGATCACAACTATCTATGGCCCAAAATGAAGGAGGGAGGAAGGACGGCAGGGAGGGAGATGGGGGGAGATCAGATCGAGGGAGGGTGAATGGTGGGATCACAGCTACGTTGCATAATGCAAGGGTACATGTCGGATCTATTAGCATAGAATATAAATGACTTAACACAACAAGTAAATGAGATGAGGTTACCAGGGTGATGTAAGTGTTCCTAATTCTATATGAAATCAGCATTTATTATACCCCATAAATGCATTCATGTATACAAGATCTATGTGTTTATGATTTAATAATAAAAAAAGAACTCATTTTATGTTAGATCTCTCTCGTGGTAATGCTGCAAACCCTTGCTAACCTTCAGAAAATCTTCATAAACTTTGTGTCATTGTGGTCACCATATGGCCAATGGGTGTACTTTGCAGGTGACTCTGGTGACTTTCAGCAGTGAGTTATGTAGCACTTTTCCTAGGATGAGTTCCCTAACTGAATTGTGAGGCCTTGTACTATGGCAGCTCTGATGGCTGTTCTAGAAAAAGAGAACGGCCATCGAAAATGACCTTGAAGGGTGGACAAAACACTGGAGTTGATGCCTAGCTTCCCATGAGTACTTCAAAGGAGACCGCAGTGATATTCAGCAAGGAGGTATGCAGCACTTCTTCTAGGATGTGTGTGCAAACTTAATTGTCCAACCCCTACTCCTGCCCCACAGATGAAAAAATACAAGGTGGAGAACTCCACGTGGCTTCGCAGACTATGGTGAAATATTAGCAGGTGGTGGAGCCTGTAGGCTACTCTATTCCTTTACATTGGCAATTTCTTTTTTTTATTGTTGGGGATTCATTGAGGGTACAAGAAACCATGTTACACTGATCGCATTTGTTGGGTAAAGTCCCTCTTACAATTGTGTTTTGCCCCACAAAAGTGTGGCACACACCAAGACCCCACCCCCCTCGCTCCTTCCCTCTCTCTGCTCTTCCTTTTACCTTCAACTTTTTAAATAGCACTTCATGTAGTGGCTCACACCTGTAATCTTAGTACTCTGGGAGACCAATGTGGGAGGAT
>CAUYRH010019772.1:0-18638 GCA_963574655.1 Perodicticus potto | reverse complement strand
TGGACAACTGCTGAGGAGACACCTGTGCCTTGGTGTCTCCTTCACTTTACACTTGGGACTAAATGTGGAACCCCCATTTCCTATGCCTAGGTCAATTTCTTGTGAATTTCCTAGGCCTCAATTCCATGAGTGGACTGTATCCATTCATTGACACACTCATTCACCTTGCCCCCAGCAGAAGGGACTGTGTTCATTCATTTCCTGGCCAAGGAAACCATACACCTATATATACCCTGAGACTGAAGGCCTAAAGGAGGAGACAGGGAAAGACCAGGAGAGGAACGGAGAGAGCTTCTCTCTCCCCACTTGAATTCTCTCCCTCTACCAGGAGTTTTAGTGTTTTCTGTATTCTTTTCTGTAAATCAATTCTGTCTTACCACTGAGGCGTGGGGGTGGGGGAATAATGTAATGAAGAATAATAAAATACATGTATTTAAAAACAAAAAACAACAAAAAACAGGTGGCTCTCAGAGTTAGCCTACAGGCCTAATTTGCCAACCCCTAGTCCAGATAACTTTCTTGGAATAAATATTTTACTTATTGTAAGAAAAACTACTTGTATTTCTGCTCATGTTACTTGAATATTTATACATTTTTCTTTTGTAAAATATGCTTGCTATACTCCACTTATCAAAAGAAAATCTGCAAAGAAATATTTTCACACATCCTCATTTTGCACTGAGGTAAATGAGAACATGTTCTGTTTTGCAGACACTTGCTTTCAAATTCCATTTATAGCCTCTGACACAAGCTTTCGTTTGGGACACAATAACCCTCCCGTGATGATCATTAAATTGTCCGCTCCTCATGAGAGCATTTTATGTTGACCTGGAATTTTCTTGCTAATGCCTTCTCTACACTAATGAAGAAATTATGACCTTACACTTTTTTCTTTTTATTTCCATTTTTTTCCTCAGAATATCTACATCACTTCTACATACTCATAAAACATTCACAATTTTCCTTGGAGGTCATTAAAATACTGATGAAATTAGCAGCAATATTTCAAATTAAGCTTTCCAAAAGAGCCTTTGATTTAAATTTAATAAGACAACTATTATTTTACTGTCTAAAAATAAAATACAATCATGGTTGCTAAGATATAATAATGCATTACATTTATGTATCTTGGATGAGTTAACAGAAAAGAAATAAAATGAAAGACTTTTATTTTCTTCTATTGAGTTCTAAATAACTTTGTAATAGTTAAAGACACATTTCTAAATAAATTTTCTTAAAACATTAATTATTACTGGAAAATGTTCTTTTTCTTTTTCTTTTGGATTCCTTTCATATCTTGGCTTATTTGAAATCAATATACAATAAAAATGAAGTTAACTACTAGGAGTATTTGTCCCTCTTTATTTTATTAAAAGATAGAGACAATTATTTTGGCTTCTAAAGGGACCTAAGAATATTTATGTGATGGTTATGAAGGAAAAGAAAAAAAAAAAAGGGTGATTCTGACTCAGCAGACCACAGTTTCCATCTTGTTATGGGTATGTGGATAAATACGCCCTAAAGCTCTCTCTCAAACACACAGACCCCTGAATGTCAAACATAAACTGATAAATCATGGGGGGGAAAAACAGTCATTCAAGTAATTCAATATTTCACAGGAAAAAAATGTTGAAAACTTATTCTTGGACTAAATATTTTATTGTATAAGAATTGTGTTTGGTAGATACTATGAAATGGGAATTGCGACCTGAGGCAATGTAAAGAAATTATTCTAGTTCTTCACACTCTAAAACTGTAGTATAATCAGTGGTTCCTAGGTACTACGTATAGACATCCTCCTTCTCATGTTTTCAAGGTGATAATTACTTAAATACTTTCAAACCAATGGCGTTTGCATATTTTCACCTGATTTATCTCTTATTCACTTATACTTACTAAATTCCGCAAATCTTTGCTCAGTTCTCCCTTTCTCTTTATACATAATAACAAGTACAAAGTTACTGTCACTAATAATGATTGCTCTGGAGCCATCTCCATGTGTGTTGAGCTTAGCGTAAGCAGCGTGATGTGACCCAGGGCTGTCTGGAAATGAAATAGTGCCAGTCAAAATGGTGGCACCTCCTGGAGATTAAAGTGTGGCTTTGAAAATTTACTGAAAAAACTGAAAATTTACTTACTAACAGGGTCAGGAGGAAATCAAGGTTGGAAAGAGGCATCAGTAACCATATAATTTGTCATCTAAATTGAGACACTTCTGAAAGTGAAAGAGGATTGTTAGCAATTATGTCAAGACAATAGAAATAAAATGAGACTGTCCCATATAAAAAAAGGTGTAAGGTCATCCGAGAAGAGTTTCACCCCAAGAAGACAGAAAGTCAAGAGGGTGTGAGAATAAGTCATAAAAGGAATAGCTATTTCTCAAATGCCATCAGGTAACAGAGGTCTAAATAGTTCTCTGGTGATAAATGTGACAAGAGATGCTATTCTGTAGTGAGCTTACCAAATAAAATACAGAGCTATAGTTAAATTTGAATTTCATACAAATACCAAATAATTTCATAGTATGTCTCAAACAATATTTGAGACATAGTTTATACTTTTAAAAAATCTAATTTATCTGAAACTCCAAGTTAATTGGGAGTTGCATGTTTTTATTTGCTAAATTTGACAGCCCTATTGGGAACCCAAGGTCTGTGTTCCTAAATAACCTTATGAAATACAGAGCTCATCAGGCAGGGCCTGTACAGTTCTAAACTCAAAGCTCCTTGCAAGACCTACATTTTATTTTTCAAAAGTGAATTTAATTGATTGAAAAATAGGAGAACCCTTTGAATTGCTTAACACAAAGCTGAGAGACTAGAAACTGCTGGTCAAAATATAGGTGTACAGTAAATGCCATGGGAACAACTAAGGGGCTTTTTCTCTGCTAATGCAGGATTACAGAGAAAAAGAACAATCTGGAAGTGCACAGAGTGCTTGGGAGGGAATGTCAGAAGAAGAGGACCAAGGACAGAACTAGTACAGAATAGGGGTGTGTTCCAGTGGGCCAAATGGGTCAGAATTGAGTCCCCAAGTCATCCAAACAGCAAAAGTCTAAGAAACTGCTCCTAAAAGGAGATTGGGACATTGTGAAACACAGTCAAGAAGGTTCAGATGCAGGAAGAACAGAGGCAAGGTAAGGAGTGACCAGGGAGGGAAACTATGTCCAAATTAGTCCCTTATTAGAACTAAAATGTCTGTATCTTATGTTTATCAATCACAGGGTATAAGAAGCATCAAGCTTTCTGAATGGCTTTTATTGATCTTATACCCAACGTATTGTGGTTAGAATGCTTATAAAAAGAATAACCAACAAATAGTAATAATAATGACACTAATAATACTAGTAACAACTAACTGTAATTGAGCTCTTACTATGTACCAGAAATAACTAGATTCTTTTCTTGGATTAATTTATTTTATTATTGCAATCCTATGATATAAGTAATATTGTTATTTTCATTGAACCTACTATAAATTATCTTGATGTTTTCTAGGCAGCCGTTTTTGTTTTGTTTCTTGTTTTTGTTTTTTACCAAGACAAACATGAAATTGCAAAAGATAAATAAAATCAATAAGAACTCTTGGCACTGCCCACATCTCTATTCCGTTGGAATTTCCTATAGCTCTAATACTTCCTCCTTACATAGCCCTGGGCAAGTTCCTTCTTTCCTCTAGGTCTAAATTCCATCCTGTAGACAAAAGCAGTAAGAGTAGTGGCTCTGATAATATTTTATAAAAATTAAATGAAATAATATGTGCAAAGGGTTTAGCATAATACATAATCAATATACAACAAATGGCTAGTGTTATACTTTTAAAAAGACTTAGTATTAAAAGAAGTGGAAAGGAAACAAAATTTCTTGTTACTGTAGTTTTTTGATTTATTGATTTATTTTCTTGGGGCATTGATTTATTTTCTTGGTAGTTTATTGTTTCAGCCATGAATAAGATCTAGCTTATATACCTCCAAAGATTTCCTCAGCCTAACCTACAATCTATACCCTCTGATACCTGTTCAACAACATGGTCTAGCTATCCCCCCATTAGGAGATTTAGATTGATATAACTCGAGCTGAGCTCTGGCCTGGCCTGCCTCAGCCAGGTACTGGCTGTGAGGAAGCTGAACAACCACAGTGCCCAAGTCGGGACTGAATGGATCCCAAGAGGATATCCCTACTCCCACCACTTTGGGGGAGAATTGAAGTACCATAACACAGAGCAACTGAATCTTTGGCTTCTCAATGGAGATGGGAAACACAACTTAGAAGTGGCAGGAAATTGATCATCCATAAGGTAAATGCAGACCATTGAGAGACGATGCAAATCACATGAATACCAGGCTGCTTCTCCAAGACTCATGCATTACCTGGCAACTGAATGTATGGTGTTTTCCCGCTAAACAGTGAGGTCAGCTGGTCAGCTCTGTAACACACTCACTTGGATTTGCTTTTTCTTTTCCATGGTCCCCTCCATTCTTATTTCTCTGGGATTAAATCATCTAAAATCTAAGAGAAAAACTTTATGTTAATGAACTGAATGTTTGTGTCTCCCTAAAATTTATATGTTAAAATTCTAACCTACAAGGAAGAATATTAGGTCATAAGGGTGGAACCTTAGATAAGTATCTTTATAAAAGCAACCCCAGAAAGCCAGGTAGCACTCTTTCCCCATAGGAGTATACACAGAGGTTGGCAGTCTGCAACCTGAGAGAGGGCCTTCACCAGCTCCCAGACATGCTGCCACTCTGACTTTGGACTTCCAACCTCCAGAATAGTGAGAAGTAAACTTCTGTTGTTTATAAGCCAACTAGACTGCAGCAATTTGTGACAGCAGCCAGAACCAGCTAAGTTTACCTAGGAATTCTTTGCCTCAGACTATTTCACTAAAGAATGCAGGTAGAGAAAATTGATACCAAGAGTGGTCTAGAAAGGTTAGCACCGAAAGAGGATTGTTTAGCTAGGATCTTGGAATGAGAAAACCATCCTGATTTAAAGGAAGTTTTAGAGACCCTGTTGGTGATAATAAGTGAGTAATTCTATCAGAAAGAGTGGTACCACAATTAATAAGGCTGCACTTGATTGACATGAGAGCATTGGTGGTCTGGCTAGAAGAAAATGATGGATCAGGAGAGCTAATTGCTGGTTAAAGGGATATCATAAAAAATAAGCTTCTATGAAACATCAGAATAATTCTCATATTCTGTAGCTTCAGGACAGATTTTCTGTAAAGGAAATCGGGCTCAAGAGCTAATTATAAGAGTGCCAGAGTTAGAAAGGAGATGAAAAGTGCATTTTCAAAAGTTTTCCTGTATCAAAGTATGGGCTCTGAAGGAAAATAATGGGACCTTATTACCTGGAGGGTAATGAGAATCTTGAACCCCAAATCTCCAAATTCCCTTATGCCTACAGAAGCAGAAAGGATTTCCAGGTACTTGAAGAAAAGGCCCTCCCCTCCCTGGACCCTTGGAGTTAATTCTAATAGTTTCCTGAGATAGCTCTCTCATGCCATCTTCTGGACTTGAAAAATTTCTACTATAAAATTTTCTAATTTAAATTTTTTATTAAAAAATATATTCTATTGTAACAAATTGAAGATTATAGAACAACTTTAAAATAGTTGTGAAGGAAAGGCTCAGAAGTCACAGGGAGAGAGTATTGTTAGCATAGAAACATTTCATAAGATTTAAAAATCTACCACTGGACTGTATTCCCCAAGAAGACCAAGAGTGTACTTCATTTATTACGGCAATAAGGAATTCACAGATGAGGAAAGCAGCATCTTTGGTGATAGCTTTCTTCTGCAGGCTGGTATTAATCAGGAAACACTGACATATAAATAGGTTCTAGAATATTAATGGGAATGATAAGATCCCTAAATGGCAGTCAGACAGTACTTACCCATTTGAGGCGATGTGGACATAATTAGCAAATTGCCATTAAGGCTACAGTGACAATCAGAATATCTTGATTGAAGTTATCTGTGGTATCACCTAATGCATCATGGTGCTCAAATTGACGAGTTCTTACTGTATTGCTCAATTTATATATGCATAAATATTAAGAGCTAGTGATCACGACACTTCTATTAATCACACAACTGAAAATAGCAACCAGGTCCATTTCTAAGTAAATTTAGAGATTCAGAATCTATTAAGAGAAGTCCTGCTCCCCCTGGGGAACATCTCTGCAATGTAATTATAAGAATATTCCTTTTATCCTTCCATTTGACATGACAAAAATGCACTGGAGAAGGAATAATATCCAATGTTACAAAGAGTATTAAATATCAATTCTGCAGTGACACTAATACCAAGAGATTCAAAATGCCAACACTGTCTTTGAATTAGTGTAGGAGTTTATGGAGGCCAGGGAGAAAGTGGAGTTTTGGTTTAAGTCTGACTCACATAGAACACAAGGGACACATAAAAACGTCCTGAAGTTACTGCCCCAACACTGACTATACATCTGAGGTAGAGGTAGGACTCAGAAGCAGCCAGAACTCACACATTGTTTTTTATATTTGTATTTGTAGAGCAGTGCCATTATAGTAGTAAGAATCTAATAGATATCTATGAAAATCACCCTCAACTACCAAAATAGTAAATTACAAACAATACCTCGTGCAAAAAGTCATTACAGGAATTAGTGTCATCATATCAAAGTCTTATGAGGACAAAGGATGATAGCACTGATCATAGAAATGTTTAATTCATCTTTGAGGCTACTGCAAAGAAAAGATGGACCATGGTAGGTAACAGTGAACTATTCATTATATGTTGAACTGGTCAGCAACCTCCATCACAACTGCTATGCTAGATGTGGGTCTTTACTGGAGCATATTAATTAACAGAACCTCTGACCCTTAGCATGGTGATGTTAATGTGGCCAATGTCTTTTCCTGACATCAGAGGGGATTGAAATAATTGTGTTTTAGTTGGCAGTACACATCCACAGAAATGCCTCAGGACTGTATTACCTCTTCTATTCTTTGTCATAATATAGTCTACAGGAACTTTGTCATAATTTCATAAACTATACCCACTATACTGACCCTATGCCAACAGAACTGTCCAAGTAAGACAAGTGTGACAAAGAACAGATCAACCCCACAAACCTTCAGAAGCTAACGAGTTAAAATTTTAGAATTCCAGTGGGATGAGGCTTATTAGGCTACATATAATATAAAATTTCCTATTACTACAGAAGGAGGCATAGTGCTATATGAACATCTTTGGGTTTTGGAGGGACTACTGCTGTAACCATTTACATAGTGAATTTGAACACAAAACAATCAAGTGGAGTCCACTGTAACAGAGGGCTCTACAGCCAGAGTAAGCTGCCTTGATTCAGGACATACATCCTAGCCCAACATCACTACACATAGTCGTGATATATGAGGTTGCTATGTGGAGTCTGTGGAGTAAATAAAAATCTTCCCTTTGGACAGAGATGTAAGTCAGACATTTACTTCAAATGAATAATGAAAGATAGCCAGAGTTATTACACACTGAACCTCGGGTGGCAGTGAATGGATTATCCAGTTATTCAGGGCTTGAAAAATAAGGTTACAAATCATGGGGAAAGGGTTTTTGGGTTTATTTCTAATCTGTGCCTCACTGAGGCACAGATCTTTGTGCCTCATATTACTGCCATCCAGAAAACATCTACCGTAAATAAGTTCTCCTTAACAAAGTGAACATGATGTTCTCTTCTGTGGTACACTTTTCAGTCACTGTAGTGGTTGATAATGACCAGTAAACAAAGGGACCATGATGGAAGATATGGAAGCTATGTATGGGCCCAACAGAATTCCGTCTTCCTCATAAAGTCTTGCCTGACCTTCCAATAGGTGAAATTCACTGACCCCTGATAGGTGATAGGGCACTATTTGGGGGAAAGCCCAATGAATCATCTTTCAGTAGGTTGATTCCATTGTATCTCTCCTACTTTGGAGTAGAGAGTCGACTTTATTGGAATTAATATAAATTTGGGGTAATGGTTTTTCTGTCCTACCCAGAAAGACATCAACCAAATCTTACAGCAGAGGAAATCAAGCCAGTTACTCTACATTTGGCCTACAAAAAAAGACTTTTATAATTAAAAGCTATTAACTAGACAAGAATTTCAGCCATTCTCAGGCCTAAAGAGCATGCCTCATGCACAAAGAAACTTCCTCTTACTAAAAAATCAGACAAGAAAACAGAAAACATCTAGTCACTAACCTTAACTAAGGTGCTATATAGACAATGCCTGAAAATGGAACTGATATTCTACCTTTCTCTTAAATTAACCACTTTAGAAGGAAGTGGTCCTGATCTTGGATCTCTGAGTGCAGGGAGGGAATGGGGTGCATGAATATGTAGAGGGCAAAACAAGATATCCCCTGTATTTTCTCAGGGGTATTTATTTGTGAAGTGAAGTCTAAATGTTCAAGAAACAAGGCCTGGATATGGTTATGTATCAGTTATAAACCTAACATGACATAGAGGGTACACTCAAAGTAGGATAATTGGAAAAGAGCTTTAATTAGAGATTTGTTTACAAAAGGGTGGATGTGATTTAAGGAAATCTGAAGAGAGAGTGCACTATGCTGTTGCTACCACTAGGCCCCAGGAGAAAAGAGGATGGAAGGATTGTCAGAAACCATAAAAAGAAATTTGGGGGAAAGGCCCATGTAACAATGACACCATAGAGCATGAGAGCAAAGAAAGTAAAAGCCTGCCCTCTCTGCACCTTTTCTTTTATGCTCTGCAGTGATGCTCATTGACTTAATCTAATCAAAATCAAAGAGCGAAAGAGTACATCACAAGCTCCGCATAAGTTAGCCTCTCAGGACTGAAATACAATGGAGAAAAGGATAAAATAAATTTGCAAAGGGCAAATGTAAGCTATTCAGCTTTGACTAAATTTCAATATGCTTTACATTTCTTTGAGATGGTTTATATCTCCCAACATAGAATTTATTCCAAAATACAGATGGAAAAAAATCCAGACATTTCCAGTGTGTGGAATGAAATATATAAAAAAAGAGTATAGTCATCACTCAGTATCCATCAGAAATTTGTTCCAGGAGCCTCTACAGATACCAAAATCCACAAATGCTCGATGTCTTATATAAAATGGCATAGTATTTGCGTATAACTTATGTACTTCCTCCTGTATACTTTAAATTATCTCTAAGTTACCTATAATGCCTAATACACTGTAAATGTCATATAAATAATTGTTATATTATATTTTTAGGGAATGGTGACCAAAAAAGAATGTCAGTATGTGTTCATACAGACACAATTTTTAAAAATATTTTCTACCTATGGTTTAACACATCCACAGTTGGAGAATCCATGGATGTGAAGGGCCAACTGCACTCTGAAAATATATATTGCTAAGCAAAAGGAACCAGTCTAAAAAGGCTACCTATTATTCTATTTATATGACACAATCTGGAAAAATCAAATCTATAGAAATGCTCGATTAGACTTACGGGAAGAGGAAGGATGAACATGTGAAGCACATGTGATTTCTGGAGGCAGTAAAACTAGTCTGTATGACACTGCAATGGTGAGCATATGACACTGTGCATTTATCAAAACATGTAGAAATTTATAACACAAAATGTGAACCTTAATTTATGAGACTTAAACAACGATCATGTAAAAGTTTGTGATGTTACAGAATGGACTACTACAAAAAGATCTAATCTTAGGACAAGAAAAATAACCTCACTGATGTGGTGCGGGAAAGAAGTGTGACCTATTCCACTTCTAAAAATCGTACAGACTGTAAAGCTAAAGGGAAAATAAATTGTATATGAGCACCACGATTTCACTGATAAAGTTGTTTTTTGTGGTAATCAGATTAATAATTCTAACACCACCATACTACAATTGGACAGCAAGTAAATAGATGAAAGAAAGTGGGAGGCATCTGTCTCGCCGTTAAAGCAGGAGATACCACAAGCAAAGAGAAAAGGCTTGAATGATCCATGTAATGGATTAGGGTTGGAGACATTATGTACTCGTGTTTAGTTTAATGTAGATACATTAAAGAAATAATTACATATAAATATTTTTATATTCAGATGTTAGTATACACACACACATTTTCTTGCTCTGTCAAGTGAGAGGGCTTAGAAGCAAGGACACTCCAGCAGCAATGAGCACACCTAGACCAAAGATCTTGTTTTCTAATATCAGTATCCAATAAAAGGAACCAGGGCTCTTTGGAGGAATGGCTCATTCCATGGCTGAGGGAGGAAATAAATAAGATTATCATCTAGCTTCTTGTAGCAACAGAAATCAAGAACCACCATGATGGAGATACATCAAAGTGACACAGAGCTAACTGAACAAGCTAAAAGGACAAAGCTGAAAGACATTGAACAACATAAGCAAAGTTGCACTTAGCTATAACTTAAAGTGTAATATAAATATCAATGAGCCTATACTGGTATTAATAAACAATTGAATAAATAAATAAAGAAAACAGACATATCTCCCATCCAGAAGAATCAAAAATAATTTATGTAGATACTTCACTTTCAAAGAGGTGGAGCACAACACCCCATGATGATTTTCTTCCAAAAAGCATAACATGGAAAGGAGGGAGTGGGGTAGGGGCGAAGTAACTTTATAGTGAAAAAACCTAATAAGCACTGCCTAAGCCAGATGTTCAAGGTCAATATCAATAGCATAAGTCATGCTGACAGCATGTACCCTTAATATGGACGTGAGAAAAATAGAACTTTCCCTTTGTAGTCTTCCTTTCAAAAATGCGCATCGACCGTTTAATCAGGAGAAAACATCAGACATATCCCACTGTACATTCTACAAAATAAGTGGGTCATACTGTTTAGAACTGTCAAGGACATTTTTTTAAAAAGGAAAATCTTAAAAACTATCACAGCCAAGAGGCACCTAAAGAGACATGATGATTAAATGTAATATGGCATTCTGGCTGGGATCCTGGAACTGAAAAAGAACATTTGGTAAAAATGAGGAAATTTTAAATAAAAGATGAACTTTAATTAATACCAATTTATTAATATTTGTTAATTAATTTTGACAAATGTATGATACCTAAGATGTTAGTAATAAGGAAAACCAGGTGTGGGGTACAGAGAAACTATATGCAGTCTTCACAACTTTTCTATAAATTAACAACTATTCTAAACTCAAAACTTTATTTAAAAGAAAAGGCATTATTCATGAATCTTAGTCATAAAATGCTTTTTTGTTCAAACTTCACAAAAAAATCTATCTTCAGATATATCACTATTGAAACAAATGAACTCTTCATACACTTTTGAAATGTATTTGTCATACCACACCCAACACATATACTAGGTTATAGCTATCCTGAAAGAATCCTTCCAGAGCATCCTTAACTATCTTCTGAAGCTGTTAGAACATGGACCTCATGTATTAACTGCTTGACTGCGGTCACAAATCAAATGAAAGGACGATACAAAAGTTACATTGGAGATTTAAAAACAGTTTTAAGTTGTTAGCAGGTAATTCCTAAAAGGTAATTTCCAAAAGGTAATTCCTAAATACCGTTGCTACCTCCAGAAGGCAAAAGGGCCACTTTACACCATGGTCCTGATAGAATAGTAGATTCTTCCTTCTCTTCATTCTATTTAGACTGATATTGATGACTTATCACTGAGACTGTGAACTCTTATGAGTCTACCGTGAGCCTGAGCATCAGAGGCACATACATCATACCAATACGGCTCTGTACTGGCAATCTGCTTGGTGCTTTGTAGTTAATCTTCTTTCTTTCATTAGACAAATATTTTTCCAGGTTCTAATAGTGCTAGTCTGTGTTGGGCTATGGAGACAAGAAAGCTATCTTCTCTATAGTCACAGAGCTCACATCTAATTGGAAGGACATACATGGATAATTGGTTTGATGAGTCTAAATTCAGTAGATATGGAAACTGCTTTCAAGGAATGCCTCACTCACTCATGTTCTGTCTACACTGCATTTCTCAACCAACTCCAAGAAATCTCAGGTAGTTATATCATTTTCTAATACCACTTAATGGCAAGTTTTAATAAAAACTCAATGTGTACAACAAAGAATTTAACATTACTCAAAGAGAGGGCTGGCCTTTGCTTCATCTGGATAATGATAACAAGGAAAAGTATCTTTGTTTACCAGGGGGCCTTGACCACCAGACAGTTTGACAATGGAATTTATGATAAGGTTTTGGGACATCCAGTATCTGCTCCTACTGCCAGAGGAGTTGGACTTTATTGGCAGTCAACTGTGGAACCCTAAATTAAAACTCTCAAAAACAAAAGTTGGGTGAGCCTCCCTGGTTTGCAATACTATGTTATTACACATCAACACAGGCATCCTTGACAAAGAAATAGAGGGACTTTGCACTGCAACACTGCCACCATTTTCCTCCCCTTACCATAGTAGGCTGTTCTTTGTTCTGTCATCAAAATGCTCCAGGCAGGTAGTAGGCATTGGTCTTTTGCTCAATGCCCCAGATTTCCAGGAACCATGTGACATCCTCTCCCATGAATTCCCTTACTCTGCTCCACTCTGTTACTTGTAGGGTGAGTTTATAAGCGAAGTAGGTATGTACTTAGACAATGAATGACATGTCAGTCTCCTGTGCTTGCAATATATTCAATATTATGATGCCTTTCTGTATTGATTAGGGTTCTCCAGAGAACCAATGACAGAGGCTGACAAGTCCAAAATCTGCAGGATGGGGCAGCAAGCTGGAAACATGGGTGAGCCAATGTTGCGGTACCAGTCTGAAGGCTGTCTACCAGCAGAACTGGCTTTTGCTTGTCAGTTTTTTGTTTTATTCAAGCCTTCACCTGGCTGGATAAGACTTACTCACACAAAGAGCAAATCTGCTTACTCAGAGTTCACTAATTTACATTTTAATCTCACACAAAAACACCCTCATGGAAACAATTAGAATAATGTTTGACCACACACCTGGGCAATGTGGCCCAGCCAAGTAGACACACAAAACTAACTGGAAGAGAGAAAGACTGCCTTTCTTTCACTTTCCTAAATATAAGATAAAAATCCAAAGTGCTTCCTCTGGGTCTATGTCATACTACCACTCATTGACTTTCTTGTCTCAACCAGTTCCTCTGGAATGTCTAGGTTCCTCTTTTTGTAGGTTGGTTAGGGTTTGACATGAGTGATAATGAGGATTACAGGAGAGTCTGAAAAGCACTACAGGGTTAGAAACAGATTTCAGGCATCTTTAGCATATAAATGCACCTATTTTCTCCAGGTTTAGGAATTTACCTGTTATCCCTACATAAAAGAAATCCTATTGAGCATGGTGTGATTCAATTAAGCAGGCAATTGCAACACAGGATGTGAAGTGCTATAATGAAGGTAGTGAAGAGAGCTCTGGGAGTACATAGAAAGATTTCCAAGCCAAAGGGAAGGACATAGGAAAGCATGCAGAAAGAAAATGATAAAAGCCAGAACAGAAGCATAGATAGGAATTTATCTGAGAAAATGGAAATGAACTGAGAGCAGAAGGGTTCAGATTTAAGGAGTCATCTGCCAGACAATACCCAGAAGGGAGACATGTGGGGCTTTGGTAGAACTGCAGGTTATTGAGTTCAGGTGGGACAAAAAGTTGAAGAGACTGGCAAGAAATGAAGTTGTAAATAAACAAAGCTCAAAATTTAAAGATACCGATAAGCTATGGTAAAAAACTTGGATTTTAGCTGAAGGGAAATAAGAAGATATTGAATGATTTTAGGTTTGAAAGTGAAATAAATTTACTCTACATGCAGTACAGGCTACAAACTGAGTGGATTGGAAAAGGGAAAGAGCGTAACTGTGCTACTAAGTTAACTTTAGAGAATACAAAAATAATATAAGGCTTGGTTCTATTCTCCCAAAAGCTCTCAATCCAGTGACAAAAATTAAATTTTATCATTGAGAGAACCAGGAACTACTACAAATGTATCTAAGTTTTGATTTTAAAAGATGTATGACTCAACAGCATGTTTGAGGATTATTTTCAAAAACAAACATAACAATTTAGCATTGCTTATGCATATGTCTTTATACACAATTGTACACTTCGGTATCTGGTAATGTTTTGTCCCAAGGTTTTAGATTACTAAAAAAACACTGTCTGCTCAAGAAAATACAATTTATGTATATCAAGCAGGGAAGTTAGTATACGAAATCCATTGTTTTAGAAAAAACAAAAGAAAAAAAAAAGAAAGAAAAACAGAGAAAGGGGGTGAAACCAGAGCTTGCTAACACTTCTAGGATAGAACCCACAAGCCAACACCAGTTACTGTACACTAGATAGACACATTTTCCCAGCCAGTTGTAGTTCCAATAAATATGTTCCTCTTGGATGTGCCATCTGCTGAAAAGGTGCTTATTCTATCCAGGCTCTTGGAGTCCAGAATCATCCCACCTCTTCTGCTCCTGTAGAAACTCCCATACAGTTCCAAGAATTGCCACATAACTGAAGCCCAAAATAGGAAGTTTTCTCAACTTCTAGCCTTTTGATTTCCTAACAATATTGGTAGGACATAGCACCAAGCCAGCTGGCAAGGGAGCCTGGAAAATGTAGTTTCAAATTTGAGCCATGCTTTTAAAGACAGATAAAAGAATAACAGGATTATACTGAGAGACCACGGATAAATAACTAGCTTATGCAATTTCACATTCCAACGCCCTAATTTTTGGCTATTTCTCCTAAAATTTTTAATGATATGAGCTCTCCTGAACCCATTTCTTCAATAATATTTGTACTTGGAAAGAAATACTTGAAAGCTAGCTTGTCCTTTACCAGAAACTAAATCAAGTTAGAGCATCTACTAAGAAACACAGGTGATGAATGTTGAGATATGTGTGTCTGTCATTATTTCACTAGTTGGCAGTGTCTCCATTATAAACACTGGGCTAACCATAGTACTTAGAGAATTTATTTGTGTAAAAGCAAGGCAGTCTAAAGCTATGATCTATGGACTAGAATTTACTACAATATTGATTAAGATGAAAGAACAGTAATAAATGCCAGGTCACTTGACAAAACCCCTTAAACTTAATTACGTTTCCATGGAAGTAACCAAGAATCATTGGTCAATGAGCAACAGTTTGTCTGAAATATTCCTAGCTAAGAGCTCCTTAAAATTTTGGTGGACCTCACCTTGAAATGCCCTGAACTGACCTAAATTATATCACATAGTGCAGCATTGATCACTATCAGACTGTGTTAGACAAAAGTTAGGTTTATTCAGCAATTTGTCTATTTTATCCGATTTTACCTCATGCATTCTTTTGATCAGTCTGATATTATAGGGGTCATAGTGCTAAATACTAGAGGTGCAGAAATGAAGAGTTTATTTTTTAGTAGTAGATGCAGACAAGGATCAGCACTAAACACAATTACAAGGTAAGTTTCAAGGATAGTGCACGCTATTGAGGACACCGTACCATTGTGGGATAATTGCCAGTAAGATTTATTAGGTTTCTCGTTAATCATCATGCCATTCCCAGCGGCACGATAGCAGTAAGTCCTGTTGAATTTTTAATACTAGGAAAAACTATCTCTACTTTTTAAAAAATTAAATAAAAATGGGTAAGATAAACTGAAAATCCTCTGCAGGCTGCCCATACTGTTGCTTCCTTTTGTAACAAATGATTCACTGCATAAAGTATAATATAAAGGTCATCCAAGATGACTAAATTAGACTTAGTCCAGAAAGACTGTTAGACTAAGTCAAAGACCTAGAAATACCAGGATGAAGGTAAGCTGGTAAAGTAGCAGTCCCATACCCACCTGAGGATGCCTTTTTTTCCTGATCATCTTTACTCCAACGGAATCACTGGAACCATATCTTTGGAGTTAATTGGTATTGATTTCTTAGCTATACCTCTCAAGGACTCAATAGGTCCTCAAAGATTGATTTTTCTCTAATTGATAAAAATACTTAAAAGTCCTTTAAAAAAAATCCCTCACTAGGATATACAAAATCAAGTCTTCAATTCCTAGTTTCTTAAAAATTAAAACCTAAGGTCTCTCTTATCGTTTCTCCTTCACCAGAGGAACCCACATTCAACTCTTTTTGGAAGTACTCTAAACTTTCTCTTTTTTCTTCCTAAATAAAATCTTTTTTTGTTACCCTGGGGAAGAAAAGATTAAAACCTAAGTAGGTATTCACTAAACCCAAATCTATAGCATGCCTTTATTATATTATACCATATATGCGATTTACATTATAGCACATTATATCTTGTACAGCACCATCTTTCCCTATGCTTCTGGTCGACTTCTAAGCACATATATACATGCAGATTGTGACTGTATCTTGAACTATTTCTCTCCACCTTAGAGTATGGTTTGCCAGAAAGGTAAATGTAACTTACTAATTGGAATGACCAATAGCTAATTGAATTATTCACTTATTCAGAAAACACTGAATGAGCTCCTCATAGTGTCCTAGCTCCTGTCCCCAAAGTGATAGCTACACACATGTGCTCATGCAATTCCTGCCTTGGAGTTTCCAGGGCAGGTGAGGGATGGACAAGCAGGAAGGCCATAGGAGTTGTAGGAATAGTGCCCAGTTAGAAGCAGAGCAAACAGCAATAAAGGAGTACTCCAACTTTGATTTCTACTCTGGTCGAGAGTTCTGCTGTCTCAATTTAAATAATGCCCCTATTACTTCATCCATAACTATCCAAAAGTAAACTTGATTTTCAAATATATAAATGCAACTGTCTAAATATAAGGTAACAAATAGCTTTTCATAAGTATTTTTCCTAATGGCAATAGAGAGAAGAGAACAACCTGACTTTCTCACAAAGTCTTACACATCTACTATGATCTTCTAGAAGAAATAAAAAACACAGGAACAGGAAACGGTGCAGACAGCATCATCACACACAAATAAATTGTTTATACAAGATCTCAGAGTAGGCTTGTTCAAAAAGTTCACATTTGTTTTTAAAGATTATCTAGCTAAGACTTGGCGAAACAAGAATGGTGCAAATCAAACATTTTTGTAATATTTTTAAAATTAATGCTGTGTTTCAAGGAACTTGCAATTAGCAAAGCTCAATAACTAAAAGCATGTCAAATTTTTTAAAATAATTCATAACTCCTTTTAGCCCTCAGTTCACTAAAATTAATAAATGTGTCCTTGGTTTTTGTACTAATATATTGTTACTTAAAATTAATCTTTTCTTAATATTTGGCTTTATTTCTAATTATGACTCTAAGAAATCTATTTTTAAAAGCAGGATATTCTATTTTCAAAAGATATTAATACATCGTGAAACATCCAAATGAAATTTAAAATATCCCCAGAAAGTTCAAACTGTGTGAAAAGAGTCAGACATTTGGCATCCATTTCTGGTTCTACCGGGTAGCAGAATGGGATGTGGAAAAAAGTTTAATACACTGGTGTGCGTCAAAAGTATGCAGAAGTAGGTCAGTCACATGCTCAATCACATATGCAGCCACTGTGTAATACATTCAAATATCATATGCAATATTAAAGTAACCATATATTTAAATTTTAGAATCAAGGAGAAATATTTTTTCCCCAAAATATCTCTCCCCATTAAACAGGCTACTATACATGTTGTTTTGCCTATACTTAGAATCTGTTTACCAGTTTTTTAACCTAGAGCAAAATCCCAAAGGAACAATACATGAAGCCTGGGAAAACAGGATGAAAATAAATCTTCTGTACATGGAAAACTTTTAGAAGGGCAAGCTCTGGATAGAAAGCAAGTATGAGACATTTGAAAAACTTGGGATAAATCAGGAAATACCTATTGATATAAAAACCTGGTCTATTTCAAGATTTGTCTAAGACTGGATCCAACAGAAAAAATACCAAAAAAAAGGATTCTTATATGATCTGTAGAGACCAGCTCTGCCACTTCTAAGCTCTCTCTGCCTTATGTCCTCACCTACAAAGTGGAGAATTACAGGGCACATCTTGTAGTTTTTAGGAAGACTAACAGATTTCATACATGTAAAGTAACTAGAAGGGGCTCTGGCACACATTAAGTATTTGGTAAGTGTTAGTTACGCCAGCATTACCAGAAGCTTAATCTAGCATATTGAAACTGGAGCTTCAGGTCATTTAGAAATAATTTCTTCCCTCTAATTCACCCTCCCTGACCCCAACTTGGGAAGTCCCCTTTCCTGTTATCTTGTCTTCTTCTACTGTTAAAGTTATAGGAGTCGATTCCTGTATACATCATTCACCGGTAAAATCCCGGAATCCTCCATCTTCTACGGAGGCAGACAATGAAGACAGCCAACCACAGACCACCTACACTTGTGAGCCAAAAGAAAGTTTGAAGTTATTATTTAGGAAACAGCTAGAAAAATCCTAATATGGTTTTCTTTTAGCATCACTTCAGCTTCTGACCTGATGCTGTTCTACCTTTGCCTATTACTGATTACACTAATCAGATTTATGTTTTCCAGAAAGGTCATCAAGCCACACGCAATAAAGATGGTTCGAGTCCATGAACCCCTGTATCACTCTCCCTCCAGAGAAACCCCAACTGACCCCTTCTATCATCGCCCGACCCAGCAGGAAGCAGTTAGATCGAGTCTTCGCCCCTTTTCCCTAACAGCAGTTGGGGTTTCTACTC
>CAUYRH010019770.1:0-12336 GCA_963574655.1 Perodicticus potto | reverse complement strand
TAAAAAAATAAAGACAGGATCACGTATAGTAATTTGAAATTTAACACAGTAGCCTGCTCCTAATATATAACATATTTATAAAAATAAACAAAAAACTCCTTTAAGTCAAATTATAAGAACGAGTAAAAGACAGAATCTTTAAAAAAAAAAACATACTTACGAATAGAAAATGTTGAAACCAGTTAGATTATATGCTGCATCACTAAAAAAATGTAACAGTGCATAGCCAGATGTTGTAACAACTTCAGGCACAGTTTCATTTCCCCTTACTTCAGGGACAATCAAACCACTAAAAGAGAACAAAATTGAACACTGTGTACATGAATATATATGACCATTAACCTTATAAAATCTATTCAGAATATTCTTATCAGGATCTCTAATACATATACAGCTGGAAGCAGAATAAATCTAAAATAAGCTCCTATCCATTTCTCACCCAATTAGTTCTACTATCACAGCCACCACACTAACATCTACTTTCATGCCACTGTACCCTTTTATTTTCTTATCACTATTTGGACTGCAATGTACCATCTCACCCTTTGGTCCTGCTATACATCCTGTCATAACATTACAAGGTGGTCTTTTCCTTAACTCATATATAAAACCTCACTTAAAGCCCCTGGCAACTCTTAACAAGTGATCTTATACCTTTACTTTCTCTCACTGGTTGCAAATTCTGACAAAGCTAAAAGGAACACTGCCCATCAGCTAAGTGATTACAATGACAGTCTAGTTAAAGTTGTATATTTCCAACTAGGTGTTTGGAGTAATTTAAAAATATAAAATTTTTTGTTTACTTAAAATTTTGCATATTTATGCAAATTTCATTAATATATAACTATTCCAAAACAGAATATTGCTCACTTAAGACCATAAGCACATACAGAAATCTACCTCAGAATAAGGAATGATATAAATGTACAAAAGCAGAAGTTCTAAACTAATAACTTGTACTAACTTGTATTTGTTTTTAAGCCTACTTATTCATGGGAAAAATTACTTATCTTCATTTTGTTATACCATTCTACCCTCTGTAAATCTATGAAAACAGGCAATAGGAAAAAAAAAAAGCTGCTAACAAATTATACAACTCAAAATAGTCAATTCCTTTAGACAGTTAAACTTCTGTTTAGACACCACTAAGAACTGAATTCCCTCATTCAAATTTTAATTGATAGGCAAACAAAATATTATAGTGAATAACTTATTTTTCAAACACATACTTAAATACAAACAAGTTAAAAAGTAATCAACATTTTTTTGTTTTTAAGTAATTATTATTATATCTACTAGATTATTTTTTGTGAGGGAACAAAAAAATTTTTAAAAGACTCAATAGAATTCAAATATGATGATACTAATCTTACTTACACATAATTATTTTTCATTGTAGTGTGACTACATCAAAATGAGTACATTGCTAAAAATAATGTTCCCAAATCTCAACAGATATAGCTACATTCATATCTCTCTGAAACCAATAAAAAAAAAACAGATTTATTTTCTTGCTTGTTCTATTTTAAAAGAAATAAATGAAAAAAGTTTCTACTTACTATATAATGCACCAAGAAATCTGTATCAATGACATCAACTAGAAAAATAACAAATTATATTTTTTGCCATATCAACTTCAATGTCTTGGACAGCTAATGAGATGATGTGCCCAGGTGTTAATGCCATTTCCTTTACAGGCATTTGATGATTTCAAAGTTGGAGGTGAGATTGAAGGGCTAAAAAACCCAGTGGTAACTTCAAGACATTTACAAAGCTGAGAAACAAAAAGTGAAACCAGAACCTTCACTTTGAACGGGGACCCCAATAATTAGAAGCAAAAGTGAACTACTTAAAGTCAGGCCCATCCAAAGGACTGCACTATGAACCACCTCAATACCTGAATTTGGATCGAGCTGAATGTCGAATGCTAATCTCTGCAGGAGGAATATATCTTTTTATTCTCAAATTCCTACTGCATGTATTTCAAACACAGTGTCCAGACACAGGGAAAAAATAATACTTCCCCATTTCAATCCATTCTCTACATTCCAAAAAGTCTTGCCCAACAGAATAAAAGTCCACTTTCTTTAATGTTCTGTACAAGGCAGCAGTATTACAGTGATTAAGGGACTGGGGTCTAGAATTACATAACCTGCACTCATATTCTGACCTAATGCTAGTCAACTTTGGGCCACTCACAGAATCTCTCTGTGTCTCAAATCTCTACTTGTAAAATGGCAATAATAGTACCCCCAGGAATACTGTAAGGATTACATGAATTAATGTTTATAAAGAACTCTTACACATTGCCTGACACAAAGTAACCAGGAGATGTTACTGACAGCTATTTATTGGATAATCTGTTTCCTATATATCCCTTCACATTTCCTGTGATCAAGTTAACTCAAAGCTTCTCGCTATTGTCCTAAAACATAATGTTCTTTAATGTTTTAATATATTTGTACATATGTTTTTCCCTACCTAGAATGCCCTAACTGGCCCCCATACTTTGCCTACTATTCTTAAACTCCCAATGAAACTTACCATAAGAATTAGTTATTTCTTTTAAAATTACATACCATTTTTTCATAACCTAATTATAATGCTTAATATACTGTGTGAGAAATCTGTGTACGTGTCCCTACAAGTACACAACTACCTTATACTAAATTTGTCTGGCTTTTGCCCTGAGTTCTTAGAATGTAGCTAATAAATCCTTGGAATTTCTCCAGTGATAGGACTGTCTTTGTTATTCATGAGAGTTTATTATGCCAATGAGGTGATTCATGGGGGGGAGGGGGAGGAGCAGTAGATGGTGATTTATGAGTCACTGCGATGACCTTTGCCTACTTCTTACTATATCTTCCAGGTTTATGACAATCTCTGGAATTAAGTTATTAAATGTTTATTGAGTGATACACTTAACACAATTCAAATAATTCAAATATATTTAGATTCTGAATTCTTTGCCCGGTGAAGTGCATAAGTTTTTAAATCAACGGATTGAGTTTGAAGTCCTAATCCTGACTCTACCATCTACTGAAAATAGTTTCTCTGAGTCTCAATTTTCTCAACTGTAAAATGGGGATAATAGTATTTCCCCCATAAGATCGCTGTAAGGATTAGATCACATTTAAATTGCCTTGCACAGTGCTTATCTTCAAGTGGATATTCAATAAACATGAGTTTTCTATCTCCCTCAGGATAGCTAACAGAACACCTACTAATGAAAATTCACTTGTTCCATCTTCACAGCCATGTACTAAATCCCATCCTGCCAATTATCTTCCTCTAGTAACAGGTAAGAATGTTAATAGATCAGTGTTAATTAATACAAAGTCATTAGAACCACTGGAAAAGCAAATGAAAAGGCACCCATCTAAATAATGATTAGTCAATAGTGTCATTAAAAAAGATAGCAAAGTGATATTTAAAAATAAATGTTTGAACCCAAGATCTCATATAATTGTCAGAATGAATTATTTTACAAGATAATCATTCACAAAGGTCCACTCCATTTTCTATCTATTGTCCTAACACGAAAGGCTACTTTTGGCTATCCTTTTTATAATGTTCCAACAACTCAGAAATGAAATTCTAAAACTGTGTTAATCTAGCAATATTACAAAAAAAGTGTCTGTGCACCTAAGAGTTCACTTTGAAATAGTCATTCAGAAATACAACTCCTTACCTGCTTGCCCAGAAAACTAATAGTTCACATTCCTGACAAAATGGAATATATGCAACTTAAATAGTAAAAAGAAAAATTGTAATACAAAAATTTTAGGGGAACAATAAGCTTTTATTTATCAATTTACTTATTTATTTATTTATTTATTCTGTCACAGAGTCTCACTCTGTCACTCTGGATAGAGTGCCTGGCATCACAGCACATCCCTCGAATTGCTGGCTTCAAGGGATCCTCTTGCCTCAACTTCCTGAGTAGCTGGGATTATGGGCACCCACCACAATACCTAGCTAAACAATAAGCTTTTATCTATCCTTAATTTTCAACCATGACACAACAAATAAATAATACCATACAAATAGCAAAAGTAAAGAATAATGTAATGAGTAACTGCTCAACAAGCTTGTTATAGTTACATTGTACACAAAATCTATACTACATGTACATAATTTTTTCTATGTCTAATACATTTTTTCCTATACATAAAACTGTTAATAAAAATCTGTATATAGGCACATAGTAGATATTTTTATACTGATACTTAAAATGCCATTGGTTTAAAAATTAATAGTCTATGACTATTCAACCACTAAAAATGAAATATTTTGAAGCCAGAAAAATCCCCACATTTTGAGAATGGTAGAAATTCCATCCTTATTAACTTTTAAAGCTAAACTTAACACTTTAATGCAGAATTAAAATGATACCCATTAAAAATACATTTGTATATTTGTTTGTCATTAGAACTCACCCTACTTGAATACTGAAAACATATTCAAACAACTTGAAAACAATAAACAAAATACAGTGAGAATAAACAAAGTTTATAAACAAATACACATTGCCAATAGACAACTGTACTTACCTACCTCAGTGGTATCAATATTTATGTAATTACATATACACTTAAATTAGCAGTCACAACACACAACACAATTATAATCATTTGTGAAATTTAACCATCAATATCCATACTAAATTTATTTTGGAGTACACATCAATAAAAAAATTAATAAATTATACAGTTACCTTTCTAAAACTGATTAAACATAATTACTCACCTAAGTACAGCTATTAAAGGTGCATATATTGAATCTCCATCATAAACATACATATGATCCCAACTACATTCTGTAGCAAAATGATTAAATCTTAATCTTAACACTGCATTTGGACTGAAAAAAAATTAAAATATTTTTTTGAATTAATATATAACATATAAAGCACAGTATGAAGAAATTTTATTTTATTTAAAATATGTTTACAGGTAATTTTGTTATAAATCCTTAAATCACCAGAGCAAAAGATGATAAACCATCATATCTAGTTTGTAAAAATGAGATGAAACTTTCAAAATCTATTAATAGACCATCTGAATATGTCATTATTTTCTAAAATTTTAGTCAACAGAAAATGTTCTGAGTCTTATGGTAGAGTTTACATAGGTTGTACATATTACTGAAACTTTATTGAACTGTATATTCAAAATGGGTACATTTTGTTGTATGCAAATTATACTTGAATAAAGTTTCTTTTTAAAATTCAACACCCAAGAAGCAACTATTCTTGGGGGGGGTGCCTATAGCTCAGTGGGTAGGGCATCGGCCCCAGCCAAACTGCAACAAAAAAATAGCCGGGTGTTGTGGTAGGTGCCTGTAGTCCCAGCTACTCTGGAGGCTGAGGCAACAAGCGCTGGAGGTTGCTGTGAGCTGTGATGCCACGGCACTCTACGGAGGGCAACAAAGTGAGACTCTGTCTCTAAAACATAATAACCGGGCGTTGTAGCAGGGGCCTGTAGTCCCAGGAGGGGACCCGGGAGGCTGAGGCAAGAAGAATCGCCTAAGCCCAGGAATTAGAGGTTGCTGTGAACTGTGACACCATGGTATTCTACCAAGCGCAATAAAGTGAGACTCTGTCTTTTAAAAAAACAAAAAAACAAGAAGCAATTATTCTCATATCTAAAGAACTCTTAAGTGAAGACAAAAGTTCTTTAAATTTTAATCAAAAGGTCCCAATATGCCATACTATTAAAAAATAAGCAAATTGAGACTATATGTATACAGCAGAGAATTAATAGCTCTCAAGTTTTAAAAAAAGTTATGAAGTTAAAAAAGCACAGTTTCCCAAAACAGTCTTCCGAAATAATAAAATGGTTGAAAAAGAATTCATATCAATTCACTTATGACTCACTCACAATATGTTTAAATAAATTCAGTTTCAAGCCCTATTTCTGAAAAATACCTCTAAATGAGTAATTAACTCTTCTACAAAATGTTCTTTTACAAATACACTTAAAACTAAAATGCTGAGTAGTATTAATAGCATAACATGAAATACTTTTATATTTTCTATGGAGTCTTCAAATTCCATAATAAGATATATAAAACAAGCCAAAAATGCCTACTCCATTAACACCTCAGTAACATAATTCAAAGTCAAAATACATATAAATATGAACTATTGTCACAAGACAAAAGGTATTATAACTTACATTAAATGTGATGTCTACAATTTTCAAATCCCATGAAAAAACAGAAATAAAGTTTTCCAATAAGAAACAATTAAATAAACTATGACTATAAAATCATTATACTTTAATGCTTTAACATTAATATATGACCTTTATCATTTAAGAATAAAATAACTAAACCCAAACTGTATACTTACTAGCCTTCAATTAGCCATGTACATTTAGTTTTATACTTATAGTTAATTGGACCATCAGTTAAATATCCAGAAGGTTCTGTTAACCTAGAGGAAAAAACAAAATCATGAAAATAATTACCCTAAAGTGAAGACATTTAGTAGCATAAAAAATATATAAAAGTCATTAAGACAAAGTAATAGAACATAGCAAATTTCCAAAAGGGAGGATTGATTTACAACACAGAAAAACTGCAAATTGCTGTATTTATTTTTATATCTCAAAAGGTATTTATTTTGGATTTCTTTAAACCTTGATGTAGCATGACCATTTATTTCAATTTGTCCAGTGGAAAAAAACACTAAAAGATTGAATATTGCGCTGATAGGTTCAGTGTTAATGCAAAATGGATTAATTTAAACATCATCTGCACAAAAGTGAGGTTGAAGCAAAAGAAGGAAGATCAAAGGCAGTGTGGAAGATGCAGGTCTGTGGAACAGAGAGGCAGCATATGCGTCTTCTACCTGGGGGAGTTACCTTGCTAGCTAGGTTTGATTTGCATGCCCCAGAATTGCTAAGTAGTTGTCACCAGACTTTTCAGAGTTCTGCTACCTATTTTTATTATCATTTTCTCTTGTCTACTTCATAAGTAGCCCAAGAACTCAGTCAATTTTTAAAATCAGGTAAATCAAACGATGTATACCTTCTATTTGATACACGAAAAGGAAAAGATAATTAAGAAAACTTTAGGTTTTCAGAATTTAAAAATATTTAAAACAACAATCTCAATTCTACATCAGTTTGTTCTGATCAATTAATTTGTCAACCAAAGACTATATTTTGAATGATTAAAGCATCTTTCCACTTAGCATTTATATACTGTATTTGTACATGCATACATGTCACAGCCAATTCGTGTTTATGCATTCACATAAACACACACATACACACACACAGATATTAGGATTGTTACCTACTTTTATATAAAATTAAATTTTCCTTATAGTACAGAGCCTTAAAAACATTAGGAGGAAAAAAAAATTTCATTTACCTAAGTCAGGGTTAACAGAAAGGTTTGTCAATGTTAATGTTATCTGCAACATTTTCATAATTCTTGAAAATCGCTTGGGTAACATAGGAGCTAATTCATGCTTGATAAAATTTTTGAAGATCAAAAGACAAATTCCTATGCTCTCTAGTTTATTTAATAGTAAATTGAACATTTTCTACATGTCAGGTACTACTGCAAGCACACAACGTATTACCTCACTTAAAAAAAAAAATCTCAAAAACCCCATGGGATAGTAAGTAATTAGTAACTCCATATTACACATGAGAAAATTGAAGCATAGTTTAAATAACAGGTTAAATAACCTGAATTTTCACCTCCAATAATATTGGATGCATAATTCCAGACAAAAACTCTGTGAAGACAACTTAAAAAGATGTTAAGATAACAAAACACTAAAATCTACCAAACCAAGATCCAGAAATAACAAATTCTTTAAGAGAAGCCTGGCATTCAGAGCTGCTTTTTTGCCTGGAGAGACTTACCTAATTAGAAGAGACTCCCAAAAGGCTGAGGGCGCAATTAGGCAGCCTCAAGGAAAAAGGGGGTCAAAAGTTGAAGGCAATGGCCCTCAAGATGTAGGGGCTCAAATAAACAACATAGCACTTTGTCTTGAAACACAGTGACTTGTTATTAGGGTAAAAGGGCACACCAGAGGTAAAGCAGTCCTTACCTAGACTGTAGCCTAGCTATGAGTCATCTGGGAAGCAGAAAACTCTGTAAAGCCTTAAAACTGACTTACGGTGATGCTAGATCTGCTAGTGTGCTAAACCTCCTAATAGAAGATATATGATATTCTCTGTGGAAGTTCCTAGACCTCAGATTATTTCTATCAATAATTTTCAAATAAAATAATCAAAGATAACTAAGCATACGAAGATAACATGAACAGACTTAAAGAGATTCTAATTATCAATATTATCAGATGCATACTATAAAACACATGTACTTACTAAGTTGAAGAAGACAAAAGACAAGATTCATGGCAATTAATGGAAAACTATAAAAAGTAACTGTGAATTTGGGGAGGGAAAGGAAAACCTATTACTGAAAACTACCATTATCAAAAGTAAGAATTCAATGAACAAGTTGAACCACGCATTACATACAGCTGGAAAAAGGATGAGCTGTCTACAAGACAGGTCTGTAGAAAATATCCAAATAGCAGAATGACTGAAGAATCAACCTTTGTGTCTGGGTCAGATCACTCTACTAGATAAAACCCCAACTAGATGAGGGCCTCGCTGAAGGTGGGGGACAATATGGAATGGGAAGTAGAATAAAACCACATATATCAATTATGATCTTATAACCAATTACAGAAATAACAATCACAATAGCTTTGTATAGTTTCAGTTTGCTTACTATCTGTATAAATTACCTCTCTTTTCCATTTTCATTTTATGAGATAAAACAAGTTGCTGGAAGTTAATTTTACAATTTAGTCTTTAGATAGCATAATATCTGATGTAACTATGACTAAACATGAAAAATAACTAACATAATCAATGATGGATATAGACAATGACTTTTGGGGCTGTGTATTTCCTTGTTTGGGGGAAAAGGTAAAAATTTCACTTACAAGAAATCTATTGATATTCTTAGGTAGAAATATACCATTGTTTAGTTGTCGTTGGGGAGTTCAAATATGTTTAGAAGAATGCTTATGGAAGCTAAATCATCAAAGAGTGGACTGTGCCAGTTATCCATCTGTAGCCTCTCACATCCAAATTCAGCCTATTTGCCCTACTCTGTGAAAATAGATACAGGCCCTTTGATTCCCCCCACACCCCACAGGGCAAGATGTGAAGCTGGCATGCTCTGTCAGTACAGCGCACTGGAAAGACTGCAGGAAAAAAAGCATTTCACTTCTTGGTTCCAGTGTGCTCAAACAAGCTCCTGCAGTTTGTGTGGCTTCTCTACGACCACACTCCAATAGGCATTGTGGCCAGCAGCTCTCAGCCAGCAACAGCTTCCTCCCAGCTCTTTTCAGACAATGTTGTAACAGAGTACCTACAATGAGACACCTTCCCATGACATCTTTCTCCAACATCCTATAAGGTGGTTTTATGGCAAATTTTAGAGAGGGCAGATATTGAGCAAGTACAGCCCAACAGCAACTGTTCTGCCATTAATTAACCCGAAGCCAGGCCCTCCTAACAAAGTCTGAATCTCAGACCAGAAGGAGGAAGCAGCTTTTACTTAGGTCCTCCGTTTCAGTCTTGAGTGTAGTAGTAGTTGCTCACTGTATCTTCTATTTCTATATTTTTCAGAATTCTCTTTATTTCTTACTAGCCAGTTTCTCACTACTCCAATAACTGTCTATACAGTTAGTACTTCCTTATATTAAACATTTCATGTTAAAATTATAATTTTTTCCTGATTGGACCCAGACCAATACACTAATAATAAGGATATGCAAAATAATATCACAATAACAAACCATTTTGCATTAAACAGAATTGCTAAAATTAAAAATTGGTATTACCAAATATTAGCAAGGATATAGAGAAAAAGAATCCTCATAGGAACAAATCAGTGCAACTACCTTAGAAAACAAGTTAGCATTATCTTGCATAGTTTGAAATAGTTATATCTATTTTACTTAAGAGATGGTGTCTCACTGTGTTGCCCAGGTAGAATACAGCGACCATTCCCAATGTGATCATAGGGAATTGCAACCTGCAACTCCTGGTCTCAAGGAATCCTCTTGCCTCAGTCTCCCAATAGCAGGGACTATAGGTACTACAGACAGAACCCACTGTGCTTGGGTAAAAATAGACATCCTACTCATAGTATGGAGGGTGTCAATGCTACACTCATATTTTCATAGACCTCCTTACCATTTCCATACACTCCAGTCTGACTTCCTAAGGTCACACCTGCATCTTTATTGAAGGTCTTCCCTCTGACTGCTAGAACCTACTTGTGTATATGGTAGGCTGAATAGTGCCTAGGAATCGATATCCTCCTAGGGATAGCCCTTAGCCAATCAATGGTTTGGTTTAAAGAGTATAAATACCCACAGCTTCCTTACCTCATTGCTGGAATAATACTGTGCATTTTCCCCAGCACTTTCCTGTGGGATGAAGCTCCAATCACCCACTGTGGTAGCTGACTTGATACCAGGTCTCTTATTAACTACCTTCTCTTCTCTAGATCATAGATCACTCAACTATCAAAGTCTCTCCATCTCCCAGATAGATTACATGTGCTCAGTTCTTATCTCAGGATCTGCGTCAGGACAGTGGAGGGAAGAGTGACGACACTTAGACAGTTAGTACCCTGTATTAGGAAGCAGATCTTCAGCATGAGATCCCACGATTGGATCATTTATAGATCAGATGGCAAGAAGGGCCATAATGAGGGTGGTGGATTGAGTAATAACGTGCAGCCTTTAGTATCACTACAACTGAGATTTTTACTTACAGAAAAGGAAACCAGCAGAAGGAGATGCAATCACTTTAATACAATAGGCTTACGCAATATCCCCCCTAATATTTGAGAACTATAGCAGCAAGGGTAAATATAAGCATTATGGAATTACTAGTTGATTGCTGTTAAAAGCCACTAGTATGCTGAACGAAGAAAAGTATAGACTCAACCAAGCCGATTTTAGATACAGCATGAAACTAACATCTAAAAGAGACTCTGACCTCCGGCAGCCAGAGGGTAGGTCAAGCTGAAAAACAGGCCGAGGACCTAATCCTGAGAGGAAGAAATTAAACAGAAAAGGTTTAATTCACAGCCCTGGCAAAACTCCAGGGCTAAAGATAGCACCTCCAAAAGAAAGTAGAATCTATCAGTGCCTCTCACTATCAGAGAGGGCACCATCTGGCTATCTGCAATTCAGAACCTGAAAACCTCAGATTTTTTGAACCTTCTGAGCCGGCAATTGTCTTTCAAAAGACAAGGTTGACTTGAAACCTTGAAAAGAGAAAACTGAATTCCCACCCTCTTTAAAAACATTACTCAGTCTTTAGCCATAGCAACAAGTAACACTATAACTGAATTAAACCAATTTAATCAATCAATGACAACTGGCTATAGTAATCATGCTTCCAAAAGCCATGCAACTAGTTGTAGCTCCACGAACAGTGACCACACCAAGAAAAAAATTAAAAATCTCCAATGTTTGGGAACTAAGCAAAAAACTTCTAATTCACAAAGACAATTAGGAAATAAAATACTGAATAATACTAAAACCAGAACATGTCAAAAATCATGAGATGTAGCTAAACCAACGTTTAGAAAAATTTATAGCTCTAAATAAAATGCACATATTCAAAAAGTGAAAACCAATTATTTAAGATAACATCTTAAAAAGCTAGCAAAAGAACGGAAAATTAAACTAAACAGAAGTATGAGAAAATAAATATTATAATAAAAAATAAATACCTCTGAAATAGAAAACAGTTCATACAATAAAGAACATCAAGACAATCAAAAGTTTAAGAAAATTTTTAAAAGTACAATCAAAAGTTTATTTTATGAAGAAAAATAAAATATACCCCTGGAAAAACTGATCAAGACAAAAAGAAAAAAATATTATCATTATCAAGAGGTGATGTGAAGGAACTGTTACGCCTCTGCACACAAGTTAAACAATAGCAGTACCCGAAAATTACACAAGCCTGTTATCCTGCTCAACTTCAGCAGCACAATTATCCAGACTAAAAAGAAACTACTCACCATAATCTCCAAATTCCCTCCCTACCTTCATTCCTCAACCCTAGCACTAAAGATTGTACCAAGAGCCTAACTTCTTCCTCAATTTACAACAAAGAGGTTTCCTCCTTGCCAATTCTAGTCTACTGGAAACATGGGAGGATACCACCAACCACAGCAAAAATGATGGAAAATCCCTACTCACCATCACAAGATAGAAGAAGGCGGGAAAGCTCCCACCACTTCTATGATAAGAAAAGAACAATT